>JBAMJV010007012.1:0-210625 GCA_037951105.1 Echinarachnius parma | reverse complement strand
TCTTTGTCTTATTATGGCAATAATAACAATAAGGATTAAAGTAGTGACGTTTTGCAAGCATTTGGGGAGTCTTCGTGTCGCAGACACCGCGCTCGCCCTTATGGAATAAAATTCCGCGGATTTCCGTGGGTGTCGCCTAGTAATATTTAATATCGGTAGGTTAATATTAAGTATTCTCATCTGAAACTTTGGTAAATATTACAACGCTATTCATTTGGCCAATAATCAAAACAGGTCTAGCCTATTTAAAGGGATAGTTGAGTTCTGGTAAAGAGAGTACAGTTTTGGTCAAACTTAATTTTAGTAACCAAAACCTGCATCATTACATTACAAACTAATAGTTATAACTCCACCTTGCTCGAAAGGAATACAAAAGTTACTAATGACTAAGTAAAAAGCTCTTATCATTTTTAAAAATAGCTGTTTAAACTCAAGAGGGCGCTCTCTAAACCCTCATCGGTTTCAACCATTTAAATTAAACATTGTGCATGTGATGTTATGTTGAAATAGTGATCAAATAGAGAGATAATCAACAACTATTTAACAACCTCTTTTGTACATTTTTGAAAAGAGGAAGCATTTAAAGGTATGTGTTGAGTATTGGTATTTCCCGAAGTGCCCCCGATATTTTTTGTGAGATAATGAAAACTGTCAAATTCGAAAGAACATACAATTTTAATGACAGAATAAACTTGATTTGATCAAAATCGGTTCAGAAACGGCTGGAATATCCATAAATATATTTTCATTCAAAATGTTCGGGCGATATTTAGACTTTTTAGAAAAATTTCAAAAAAAATGCTCGAAGACTACTTTGAAAAAAATCAGAATAGGTTTTTAAAATGTCGTTTATGATATCTCTATTAAATCATTATTTTAACTAACATTTAATGCACAATTTTGTATGAAAAAATGCTTAAACCAATTTTTTTTTTTTAAATAGCGCCCTCTTGAGTTGTAACGTCTCTTTTTGAATGATAACGGGTTTTTTTTTTTTTTTTTTTTTTTTTTTTTTTTTTTTTTACTTAGTCGTTTGGAATTGTGTATACTTTTCGAGCATGGTGAAGTTATAACTATTACTTTGTACCGTAATGGTGCAGGTTTTGGTTACTAAAGTTAAGTTTGACCAATACTCAACTATCCCTTAAAAAACATTTTAACTAAAAATTGTGGGGCCCCACATGTATTACAAATGGTTATGTTTATGGATATGTCAGCCATTTCTGAACCGATTTTGATCAAATAAAGTTTATTCTGTCATTAAAACTGTATGCTCTATCGAATTTGACACTCAGTTTTTCATTATCTTACAAAAATATTATGTTGTATGGCGCCCTCTATACCAAAACTCAACTATCCCTTTAAGATCATACTACAAAAATATAATTATTTTAACAAGATTGATGCCACGCAAACGAAGTTAAAGCTTACATTTCTACCCCTATATCCAGATATCCTTTTTGTAATAACAAATTTATGCGAATTTGGAACAAGTTTAATATTATGTTTAACGATTCTTTTCTTTTCTTTTTTTATTAGGTTCCACCTCTGTTCACTCATGCCTCGGTACGTATACATTAGGAAATGTACACGGGCAGCACCATGGCTCCAAAACATATCAACCCCTCTCTCTTTCCCCGCCCGTTGAATACAAAGTTAATTAACAAGATCAATACTGTAATACACACGATCGGGTTCCCTTCGGAGCCCCTAAAACATACCCCGGCAATGTTGCCCTTGCTAACTCCCGCCATGCCCCATATCTCAGTCAACCTTGGTCATACAGGTGAATGCACATTATATTAAAGGGGTAGTACAGTTTTGGTAAGGCTGAACTTTAGTAACCAGAACCTGCACAGTAAGATTACAAACTAATATTAATATCCCCACCATGCTCGAAAGGTATACAAAAGTACAAACGACTAAGTAAAAAGCCTGTTATCATTAAAAAAAGCGCCATTAAAACACAAGAGGGCGCTATTTAATAAGACATTGGTTTCAACCATTTTTCATACAAAATTATACATGTAATGTTTTGTTGAAATAATGATTAAATAGAGAGATCATCAACAACTATTCAAAAACCGCTTTCGAAAATTTTTGAAAAAGTGTAAGCATTTTATTATTTTTTTCAAAAAAAAAAAAAAAATTATTTCGGGCCCAAATAAATACGATCGAATATATTTAATAATAGTTCAGCCATTTCTGAACCGATTTTGACCAAATAAAGTTTATTATGCCATTAAAATTGCATGTTCTTTCAATTTCGACACTGAGTTTTTCATTACCTCACGAAAAAAATTGTGTTGTGCACAGTGGCGTAGACAGGTTCTTACACCTGGGGGGAGGGGATGATTTGCCGTTCACCGGACCAAGGCCAATTTTTTCGCGCCCGAAACCGCCTGCCAAATTTGTTCAAGACCAAGGAAATTGCTTGAAATTCCTCTCAGTGGGGAGAGGGGGGGGGGGGGGGGGTTAGATGTTAAGATGATCGTGACTAGGCGGGCCGGAAGCAGTTTTGAATTGGGGAGGGGGCAAAACCTACGGGGCTCACGATTTTGTGTGTGTAGGGGCTCATGCCCAACCACACTCACAGTGCTGCCAACTTTGAGCCAGATGTGAGAGTGAGACATTGCGAGGGAGCGAATTGACTAAGCGGTGGGAGGGGGTGCCCCCCCCCCCCCCCCCCCCCCCACACGGTAGGTAGCTTTTGCATTTTGGGACTTGAAATTGTGCAATCTGATGCTTACTTAGATAGGAAATTCGGGTTTAACATTGACTGTATCTGGGAAAGCGTGTTATGATTTGATCGACCAGAAATTTTAAATATATTTTTACGAAGAAAACGCACCCCAACACACATACAAATATTGTACTAATATTTAGCGTCATACACTGTTCCAACATCACCATATGCCAACTTATGTATGATCCAACAACATAGCCTATTGCCAAGAATGAGTCCCGAGGGGCGAAGCTACCGAGTGCTGGGGCAGAGCCAAATAGGGAGGGTTTGGGAGGGGGTATCCCTCTCCCACGGAGAAGATTTTGCATATATACTTGAAATGGTGCAATTTGGTGCACGTCACACAAGAAGCCAAAGCAATACCAGCCTACACTGGAAGTACGTGGCCCCGTAAACAGAAAAAATACTCACCATGCTCACCCCAGACCATACGCAAGTGGTTACAGTCCGTTATTCCGAAGGTTCGTTATTCCGAAGGTTCAGTTATTCCGAAGGTTCGTTATTCCGAAGCTTCGTTATTCCGAAGGTTCGTTATTCCGAAGGTTCGTTATTCCGAAGGTTCGTTATTCCGAAGGTTCGTTGATCCGAAAATAAAATCGGGTTCGTTATTCCGAAGGTTCGTTATTCCGAAGGTTCGTTATTCCGAAGGTTCGTTATTCCGAAGGTTCATTAGTCCGAATATAAAATAGGGTTCGTTAATCCGAAAATTAAATCGGGTTTGTTATAATACTATAGTTTGTGTTTTGTTTATTTAATTTACAGCCTGCATTAAGCATACCCCTCCCCCTTTCCCTCCCTTGGCCAGACAAATCAAACATTTAAGTTTATTTTATCTCTTTATATGAAATTATAGCATTATAACAAACCAAAATTCATTTTCGGATTAACGAACCCGATTTCATTTTAGGAATAGCGAACCTTCGGAATAACGAACCTTCGGAATAACGAACCCGATTTCATTTTAGGAATAGCGAACCTTCGGAATAACGAACCTTCGGAATAAAGAACCTTCGGAATAACGAACCTTCGGAATAACGAACCCGATTTCATTTTAGGAATAGCGAACCTTCGGAATAACGAACCTTCGGAATAACGAACCTTCGGAATAACGAACCTTCGGAATAATGCAACAAATGTTCGGATTAACGAACCCTATTTCATTTTCGGATTAACGAACACTCAGGTATAGGAAATTTGCGTGTTCGGAATAACGAACCTTCGGAATAACGAACCTTCGGAATAACGAATCTTCGGAATAACGAACCGCACCCACGCAAGTTACTCAACAAACTGAGATAATTTGTCGCGCGCGAAGCGCGCAGCGAAAATTGAAAGTGGATGTATAAATTACTTTTTGAACGTTAGAATTAACAAGTCTTAGCTCATACAACTTATGTTTTCTTTGCCACTCGTATACTGATACACACACAAAATATATATCCTTCCCTAAAACCTGGGGGGGGGGGGATGATTGTACATGTCATCCCCCCACCTTGTGAGGTGGGGGGGGGGGGTGCATCCCCCTCATCCCCCCGTTGTCTTCGCCCCTGGTTGTGCAGCGCCCTCTCTACCAAAACTGAACTATATCTTTAACAAAGGTATTCGTATTGATCATTGTTTGATGCATATTATGACGGGCAGAAAGGGCGATTTATCAGGTACCGAGAATTGTGGAAATTGCCAAACTTGGAATCTGACAATGTGACACGATAGACTCCCTAGAAAGCCCTGCTTATAGACCGGCAGCCCAGAGGTCTTTTGTGCATCGAAAAGCTTACTGATTGTTGAACATATGAATATTTAGAGGAGAATGTAACAAATCCAAAAATATGAGTCTACCGGGGTGTACCCGTGGATAAAGGGGTCCTTTGCGCCTCCAAAGTTTGACCCCTGGGGATTGTCCGATGCTTCTATTTGTTTGGGAATGTACCGTGTTCAACATCACTGACTGCGGGGAGAGCGAAACAGATAACAAAATGATCACTGATGCGTATCTGGCAATTTTACGTTGCCTGTTTTGAAAGACGAAATACACGTTGATGCAACAACGTGTATTTCGTCTTTCAAAACAGGCAACGTAAAATTGCCAGATACGCATCAGTGATCCTTTTGTTATCTGTTTCGCTTTCCCCGCCGTGAGCGATGTTGAACACGGTACATTCGCAAACAAATAGAAGCATCGGACAATCCCCAGGGGTCAAACTTTGGAGGCGCAAAGGACCCCTTTATCCACGGGTACACCCCGGGAGACTCATATTTTTGGATTTGTTACATTCTCCTCTAAATATTCATATGTTCAACAATCAGTACGCTTTTCGATGCACAAAAGACCTCTGGGCTGCCGGTCTATTACTCCATACTTCTCCTTTACTCCCTTCTCTCAGTCAAGCTTGGTTATGTACAGGTAAATGCACATTAACCCAGGTATTGGTAATGATCATTGTGTGATGCTATGACGGGTAGGAAGGTTTATCAGGCACCGACACCGACCTGACATGTAGTGTTACTATGCTAAAGACGCCCTACCGGCTAGAACAAAAACTGCTCGACCTAAAGTAGTCATCCTGTTTGCATCTTTCCTGTGAAACAAGTAATTTTGTTTCTTTATTATGGGGGAAGTATCCCTTTCCATGTTGGGGGCCATCCTGTATAGATAAAGATAGGTTTCTTGCTTGATTACGCAATATAAATGCTAGTCTATTATCATTATTATTATATTCACTCTAATTATCCTGCTGTTTCTTGTAATTTATCTAAAGCCGTCTTCACAACCGACACCACAAGACGCTATCGCTACAGCTTTCCCGAAATCCCTGCTGAGAAGGCGCAGAACCTACAGGTTTCCTTCACGGCGAGGGCTACTAACGATGTCCTCATCTCGCTGGCTACTGCAGATACAGCCTCCGATGTGAAATATGAAATCGGTATGTTTTTTTTAGGGAACCAACTCCAAAATGTAATATTCTTTTAAACGAAAGTAGTCTTAGTGTTTAATTCCAACTACAATTTCCGGGGGAGAAAAAGCCAAATAACCACTGGTCTCTGCCTCGTAAAACTTTGGCGACAGACAAGCCTACAATTTTGGCAAATTTACAATCGATTGCAACTCTTTCTGCAAACAAATTAAAACAGGGCCCAGATCTGATGAGGTCATGATGGCTTCTCCTGGAGAAATTGCATGGATTCTAGTTTGAATTGACATTACAAATAGTTGAGTTTTGGTAGAGATGGCGCTACACAAACTAATTTTTTGTAAGATAATGAAAGAACTGAGTGTCAAATTTGAAAGAGCATACAATTCTAATGATCAAAATCGGTTCAGAAACCGCTGAAATATCCATAAACAGAATCATTTGTAATAATTGTGGGGACTGACAAATATTCGATAATTTTGAACCAGCCATTAACATTTTTAGTTAAAGACTTACTCTGTTTTAAAATGTAAATAGTTTTTGATTATCTCTATATCTAATCATTATTTAAACAGAACATCACATACACAACTTTTATTTTAAATGGTTGAAGCCAATATGATATCAAATAGCGCCCTCTTGAGTTTTAACGGCTCCTTTTGAATGGTAACAGGCTATTTACATAGTCGTTTGTAATTTGTTATTCTTTTCGAGCAATGTAGAGTTACAGCTATTAGTTTGTAATGTAATAGTGCAGGCTATGGTCACTAAAATTCAGTTTGACCAAAACTGTAGTATCCCTTTAAATAGGACCAAAGATATATGGAACTCTTAAAGGGATCTAGTAACTTTGTTGTGCAAAAAGTGATGAAGGGTTGATGCAATGTATATTGTTGTTATCTCATATGTCCACAGGGTATTGTGTAAAAGTTTCAAGTCAAATGGACATTGCATGGCCAAGTAATGAGCGAAAATGCAAAGTGATATTCACTAACTCACTGCAGTCACTTTGTACACGGTAGGAAAAACTCTGGGGGAGTTTTTCTTATCTGAATACTTCAATCGTACATATCTTTGTAACGAAAGGGAAATTTGAAAAAGCGAAACCTGTCCCATGATTGTATTGTTGATACGAATACAACAAGGTATGAACCGCTATAAGTCCCTTTAACAGTCAATCTCTCAACTATCCCTTTTAAAACTAATCGTCCTTTCCCGCCATATAACTATGACTGCATGTAACCAATCACATTGCATTGGATCCTGAAGCCCTGAAGACATATATTTTGTGTGTGATTTGCATCTATCTATCTTCCTATAGCAATCGGTGGCTGGGATAACACGGTTTCGACGATTCGGCGATGCAGACGGTGCACCCACGTGGTGCGGCTTCCATACGCAACTCCGTTGAGCCCGACTGAGGCGAGATCGTTCGTGGTGTCGTACCGCGATGGTCGAGTGTCCGTGTTCGCCGGAGATGACCTGGACCAGCCGTTCATGGAGTATGTCGATCCCGATCCCTTGGATGTCCGCCATGTCGGGTACTCGACCTGTTGTGGCAGCACCGGAGAATTTGTCTTCGACACGTGCAACCGCTACTAGTAAAAATCAAATTAACAACGATCTACAAGCCACTTTTATAGTGTATTTTCCAACATGTGTAGGCTTCTATATAATATTTTCCCTTTTTAAAAAATTAATGGATACTCCGCTATCTCTGGATCCTCTTAGCGACAAAGATTGGATTTAATCTGAACGGTCTACCCTGGAACTGGTCAGATCCATCCACTGACCCTTGCTGACCAGCAGGAGATTTTGCTCTTTTTTGCATTTTATTTTATTTGTAATATTATTATTTGACCTGTAAATATTTGATGACTTACAATCTTGTTAAAAGTTTTTTTTTTAAGGGTATGCTATGGGACAATAATTAGTTAAGTCGAATTCGGGGTTCTCTGTACATAATGTGATTTACCAAAATAAATCATCACGTATCATCGATTTTGGGTTTTAAACATATTGGCCGGAATTCTCGTCAGTGACAAAACTTTAGTCTGGACTAAAAAGACTAAAGAAACTTGCAGTAACCAGTTACACCGTTTTACACATGTGGATCCATTGATGTTTGCCATCTGCCTCCAAAGATATCATCATGTATTCCTTTCACACAGATGCCCTTTTTTCTTAAACGATAAATGTGATATTTCGTTTTAAAAATAAACATTCATTACAAACGAATTTCAGAATCAAATACATTAACAATAACGCATTTTTATAAAAGATGTGTAAATTGAATAACATTTTTTTTATCCCGGTGAAATTGCAAATAAAAGTAAAGCCCTCGAATTCCATTATAGTGAATTTATGAATGGCTATGTTGGCTTTTTCAGGACGGACTTTGATCTGCTCCGATTTGTTGTTTCGTTTTATCTGGTTTACGTGTATATTATTGTTGTAGTAGTAATAATTATGAATATAATCCTTGATTGAGGTAAAATCCGATAATGGGTTATTCTGAAATTGTCCGATTGTCAATATTAATATTCTGGTCATATTCGAGTCTAGTAACTAACACCTAACATATATTATCAAAAACTAATAATGAGTTATGGTTCAACGATTCTTTAATGGTAAAGTATAAAACACATATAACAGCTTAGTTATAGGGTTGTTTACATTTGAAAGCCAGTTGTTAACACAAAGAGCACACTCCTGACACGAGAAAGTTTCAACCGATTATTTTTTCAAAAATTTGTAATGTGATGAGATCTTTCAAAGCAAATAAAAAGCCACTTTTGGAAATGTTACAAATGTGTAGAAAGAATACATAATTTCTTAGATTTTTTAAAAATAAATGTCCGGCCCAAGATTTATTTAATGGGATATACAGGGTGGCCCCCAAAAAACGGAACGGGGCACTTCCCAAAATATAGTACCACACTATTTATGTCCATCAGATAGGGTGTCTTTTCCAATGAAAAACGATACCAAGAACAGTAATTTTGGTCGTGTAGGTTTTGTTTTAGTACGCTGTGAGTGAGACCATGTCAGGTGCCAATTTTTGTCAATTTTTACCTAGTCAGGGCCAGTAAAACCGCATTCACTGCCCGTAATACCATGCCCATTATCTCGGTACACGGCTGAGTGCACACTGTCAATGGCGCGCTGTGCTGTTTACTGGCCCTGACTAGGTAAAAATTGACAAAAAACGGAACCTGACATCATGTCACTCACAAAAACTGCTCAACCAAAATGGCTGTTCTTGGTATCGTTTTTCATTGGAAAGGACACCCTATACGTTAGACATAATAATTGTGTTGCTGTATTTTGGAAAGTGCCCCGTTCCGTTTTTTTTTTTTGGGGGGGGGGCACCCTGTATAAATGGATATTTCATCTGTTTCTAAGGAGAATTTTTCATACAAACTGTGTGCTTTTTCAAATTTTACAGTTTCATTACAAAAAAACAAATCTTAAAGCGCCCTAACAACCAAAACTGTACTGTCACTTTAAGGTTATTTAACGTACGGTTCAAAATATTTATCGTAAGCATTTTAATATAATTATTCGTTTTCAATTCTTTTTTAGGGTAATTTGTCATGGTATTGGATTATCCAATATTTATATTGTCTTTGTATTTTGTCCATATTAATTTAGTCACCGCACTATAGATTGAGAGTTGCCCTAAAGGGCACCAGCACCCACATAATATTTGAAGAGCTTAGTTCCAAAAGGCGCTAAATCCGCTTTTCATTAAAACAAAATTTAATTAACAATTACATCAGTACGTTAATAAGCTACGTGACTATCCAGAAATCTATATTTTTAGGACAAATGACACAATCAAAATCAAAATATGGAACGTTCTATTTTCACATTCCCTTAGGTACTTATATAAAGTTAGACAGGGAAACCTGTTTTCCTGCAAAGTAGGACAAGTGGATTTAGCGCCTTTCGGAATTAAGCTCTTCATTTGCTTGAACATAATTAAACAAATTATTAGTTTAAGTAATCCATTCTTCCAGCAATCGTAGAAATAAATAGGTCTCTCCAAAATGTTGTATTCAAACTTAAAGTCATACCTGTAAAGTGTCCAAATCCACGAAAATTACTTGGAGCTTCCTCGTTTCTCGTCTACCGTGTCCCTTTAGTATGAAGATAATTATCATTTAAATCTTTTATTTCAATCACGTTGATTAACGCTTTTGATAAAAAGTACAATTGTCCTAGCTGAGAACGTCCGCATGCAGCACTCGTGAGAACATTCCGGAGATTGAACTTTGAGCCGAACGAGTGCGAATTCCAAGAATTCTGTACTACGTGTGTAAACATACAAGGGTGCGAATATCTCAAACGGATCATTCATTACTGCGACAAAATGTATGGCAGACCATCAGTATTCGGTGATAAAATATGAACTCAATATTCGTTTTTTCACTAGGTAAACAGTGTTTGTTTTCTTTCAAACTTTCACAAATCTTTCAATTGTATTTTACAATGATATTGATATAGGATTGAAGTCTCAAATGTCATTTTGTGCAATATCTGACACTTTACAGGTATAACTTTAACCAACCATCACTAATTCAGAGCTCCTTGCCTTAGTTAAAGGCCTTTTCTGCAGACCGATGGGGGTTTTCAAGTTATGAAAACGCTTTAACTGGAAACAAAATAATAAATAAAAGATATGAAATGGAATGGACAACTATACATCTTCTTTATACATCTTCATAACATTATTTTGGGATGCTGGTTCTTATTTGATTTAATAAAAACTATAAAATTCGGTAAACCAAAATATGATATAGAAATAAACAGGAAAACAAAAAAACATTTGCAAAGATTATGATTTGCAATTTTGTTTATTGCAAGGCTATGTGTGCATGTAAGATTTTGCACTCTTTTCATCATATTATGTATTGACAATCATAAGAATGAACGTACGATCAACTCAAATAATACTCTGGTATATGATTAATGCAATAAGTACTGTAATTAAATATTTAAATTGATACATTCAAATAGGCATTGATGTTTATGGTATATTTGATTGAGGTATTTGCAGAATGATATTTCGTCATTTAATTAAATTTCTTTCAAGCGAAAAATATTCAGCGTTTTGTACCTTCGTCTTTACTTTCGTGTGTAGGCGCATCTTGTTCGGTTTGTTAACAAACTGCATCAGATCTGACGGTGTTTTCTTTTAATTTTTGTCTAACTATTCACCACACCGACGCAGACCAACCTTTTGAACTCTACATTGAATATAATATACCAACAAAACCCTCTTTTAATAAGCTAACTAGAATATACAATTGCAAATGCAAAGAAGATATTATATGTTACATCTGCTGCAACATTAACTACACATAAGAAATGTAGTGTGGGTATGTTGGTGTATGTGTGTGATTGTGCGGGTATGCGCGCATGTGTGTGTGTGTGTGTGTGTGTGTGTGTGTGTGTGTGTGTGTGTGTGTGTGTGTGCGTGTGTGTGTGTGTGTGTATGTGTATGTGTGTGGGTGGGGTGCAATTCAGAGGGGAGAGGGTGTAGCTTACGACGAAATCATATAATACAATAACAAACATTAATATGAATGTATGTATTAGGAATCGAAGACCGTGACTTCCCGGGCCTCTCGAAGGTACACGTACGTTCACAGTTTGAAGGTTTTCCCAGAGCGTCCCCACAGTAACCAGACTCCACCCCCCCCCCCCCCCCCCCCCCCTATCCACGCCACACACACACATACGCACACACACACGTTTACACCCTCTTGCAGAGAACAAATGAACAATATATGTAAGACAGAAAACAAAATTGAAATTGTGTTCAAAGAAACTCGTAAATACGTTGCGATTATGTTTTGCTAACAAATATGGTATAAGAAAGTTTCTGCAAAGCAATGCGGTAGGGGATGATTAAAGGATTACACATTAGAAATGGGCATGAGTTTAAATAATAATAATAATAATAAACAGTTCTTATATAGCGCATATCACATTGCAGAAGCACGTCTCTATGCGCTTGTATTATTACCCTGGTTGTTAATGGTACAGTTCAAACCCGCACAATTATCTTGCGCACCATCTCAACTCCCCGGGGAGCATACTAGCTAATGGCAGCCATATATGATATACATAGCGCGCATGCTAATTAACACCCAACCAGGTACCCATTTATACTCCTGGGTAGAGAGCAGCAATATATGGATTAAATGTCTTGCTGAAGGACATAAATGATGGGACATCAATCGGGTTTGAACCCACGACCTCTAGATTTGAAGTCTAGCGTCCATCCGATCGTGCCACACCATCCCCATGGGCAATGAAACCCAAGCAATACACTTGAAGAGATTAGGAGGAATAATCTCTAAAAGTTAGAGCATAATCGGACCATGAACAAGAAAACTATGGCTCTTTGAAGATGCCCATTTATTCCTATGGGGAACTCAAATTGGCAACGCACTCTAATAAGTTTGTGGACTACTCCCCATATGTTTTGTACACAAATGTTCCCATTTCTACAGTTTTCTTCATAGTCACACTTTTCCATTCCCCCAACTCATGACATGTTGTGTATAAATGTATTCTACAAAACATATGTTGAACTCAACCGAAAGGTAAACATATATTTTTAGAAAATTGAACAAAATTGAAATTATGTGTACAAAACGTATGGGGAGTTGTCCACAACTTTGCCAGAGCGCGTTGCCAATTTGAGTCACTCCTAAAAGTAATTGGATATATACATAGTTCTCTTATTTCTTGACCAATTGTGCTCAAATTTTCAGGGACTATTCATCATATTAAGTGTCTTATAGTGCATACAACAATTTGTCCGGATTTCATTGTCCTTTAATATTGAAGCATCTGAATATATTCAAAATTAGATATGTTGGTATTTATTTACAGCCCGAAACCTACGATTTATTGTGTTTACATGCAAACCTGAAATAAACGTACTGATTAACATAATTACTGAATACTACCAAATATCAACTACTGTCTTTAAATAGACTAAATAACATTGTCCGAATCCTCACAATCCAATTGGAATTATTGCGGTTTCCTCATATCTTGTTGTATTCGTATTAACAATAAAAGCATGAGACAGGTTTCGGTTTTTCAAATTTCCCTTTCATTAACAAGATATTTACGATGAAGTGTTTATTGAATTATGAGTAAGTGAACATCACTTTGCATTGCTGCTCATTACTCAGCCATATAGCGTCAATTTAATTTGAACTATTCACACAACACCCAGTGGACATACCAGATAACAACAATATACATTGTATCAACCAATCATCACTTTCTGCACATATCAATACAGTTACTATATTTTAGGTTTAGCTTTAGTAACCAAAACCTGTACAATAACATTTCAAACTAATAGTTATAACTCCACCATGTTCGAAAGGTATGAAAAATTACAAACGACTAAGTAAAAAGCCTGCTATCATTCAAAAAGAGCCATTACAACACAAAAGGGCCCTCTCTAAAAAAACATTGGTTTCAACCATTTTCTTACAAAAGTATGCCTGTGATGTTTTGTGGAAATAATGATTACATAGAGAGATCATTAACAAGTATTAAAAAACCTCTTTTGAATTTTATGGCAACAAAAAAATCATCGAATAAATCTGGGGCCCAGATTTATTCCGATCGGATATATTTATTGATATTCTAGCCGTTTTTTTACCGATTTTGATCATATAAAGTTTATTCCGTCGTTACAATTGTAAGCACATTCGAAGTTTACACTTGTTTTTTTCATTATCTAAGAAAAAAGAGATTTTGTGCAGCGCCCTATGTATCAAAACTGAACTACCCCTTTAATGTAAAATGCATTATAAACATGAATGAATGTATAATGAAATATGTATACATAACAAACATCTTACTTGCGTGAACGCTGCACCACCCAGTATTCATGGCTAGTTGGACAATTTCTTTATAAGTTCCGTTACATACATCTTGTATACACCCTCTCTGGATATGTGTATGTTCTAACTACTGTGCCTCAGATTAGTTACTTACAAGGCGAATCGGTCTGAATAATTAAGAAGCCTACCTTATACATATTGTAATGCAATATAAACATTTTTGACAGGGAACAACTAGGTGAGAAGATAATAGTAAACGAATATACCATGCACCGAGAGTCTCTAGTTGAAATTATGGATTCCGAGGTGACAGGAAAAGCACTTGTCTAATTTCTGAGGGGCGCAAGCCCCGAAGAAAATCAGTGCTTTTTCTGTCACCGAGGAATCCATAATTTCACTAGTGGCTCGAAATAGTAAACAAATATACCATGCACTGAGAGCCTCTAGTTGAAATTATGGATTCCGAGGTGACAGGAAAAGCACTATGTTCTGAGGGTCGTAGACCCGAAGAATATAGTGCTTTTTCTGTCACCGAGGAATCAATAATTTCACTAGTGGCTCGAAATATTGCATGATATATTTGTTTTATATCCTTCGCATAATCATAATCATCGCAAAAATAAATGATTTCAATTAAATTAAAGAAAAATATAAAGAAAAACAAAACATTGATCATGGAACAATCACTGGACTGACTATGTTCTGTTTGTGACACTGACCCCCTTTGCGCAATAGTCCTAGCGCAGAGCGCGTATTGCGCTATCTTTCCATTCATGGTTACGCGCCTTAACAACTAATGCGCACCCAAATGCAAAATGCGCGCATCAAAGTGAATAATTAACCTGCTTTACATACTACACACGTGTAATTGTATGGAGAAAAAATTGTTATTCGTACATTACACATACAGCTAGTGCAGTGCACACCGCGGCCGATTGTTAAATGACTAGTGTCACGACCCAAAAGGACAATGATGTACATTGTGCACCATTGTCGTAATTTTTTTAATTCGAATACCGCTACGTTATACATGAAATGCATCTCTAGAATATTCTTTGAAACTTATTGATATTCACGGGTGAAAATGTGCTGTATTTCTTTTTAAATAACTGTTTGAGAAATCTCGTCGAGCATCTTTCGCAAGCTCAAACAAGACCTCTGCTCGCAGGGAAGTTCTATAACGCGCATCTCTATGGGCTCAATATGATCACCCGGCATCTATGACGTCATTCATGGAATAGCATTTACTATTCCATGAATGACGTCACGCATAGCACATTTTTCTCCATGGGCATTACTATGTTTGGTCACATGACGCTATGTAGACCAATCACTGAACAGGATTTCATTCATGTAGGATATAATGCATGATATATTTGTTTTATATCCTTCGCATAATCATAATCATCGCAAAAATAAATGATTTAAATGATTTCAATTAAATTAAAGAAAAATATAAAGAAAAACAAAACATTGATCATGGAACCATCACTGCACTAACTATGTTCTGTTTGTGACACTGACCTCCTTTGCACAATAGTCCTAGCGCAGAGCGCGTATTGCGCTATCTTTTTATTCATGGTTACGCGCATTAACAACTAATGCGTACCCAAATGCAAAACGCGCGCATCGACGTGAATAATTAACCCGCTTTACATACACACGTGTAATTGTATGGAGAAAATAGTTATTCGTACATTACACATACAGCTAGTGCAGTGCACACCGCAGCTGATTGTTAAATGACGAATTAGTTTCACGACACACAGAAGGACAACGATGCACAATGTGCACCATTGTCGGATTTTTTTTTATTCGAATACCGCTACGTTATACATGAAATGCATCTCTAGAATATTCTTTGGAACTTATTGATATTCACGGGTGAAAATATTCTGTATTTCTATTTAAATAACTCTTTGGGAAATCTCGTCGAGCATCTTTCGCAACCTAAAACAAGACCTCTGCTTGCAGGGAAGGTTTATAACACGCATCTCTATGGGCTCAATATCTTCACCCGGCGTCTATGACGTCATCCATGGTATAGCATTTACTATACCATGAATGACGTCACGTATAGCACATTTTTCTCCATGGGCATTACTATGTTTGGTCACATGACGCTATGTAGACTAATCACTGAACAGGATTTCATTAATGAAGGATATAAATATAACTATTTGTGTTTGTACATAGACATAATATAAACTGTTAGCCTGTTGTCTGTATTACTGCTTAAAGTGGTAGTTTAGTTTTGGTAGAGAGGGCGCTGCACATCACAATTTTTTGTGAGGTAATGAAAAACTGAGTGTCGAATTTGAGAGAACATGCAATTTTAATGGCAGAATAAACTTTATTTGGTCAAAATCGACCCAGAAACGGCTGAAATATCATAAATATATCTGATCTTATAATTATTTGGGGCCCAAATAATTAGACGATTTAAAAAAAAAATGCTTGCACTTTTTCAAAAATAATATTGTAATTTTACAATTCAAATCAAAATAAGAGAACATAATTTATCAAACTAGTAGTTGAAATGGAGAGCGCTGCTAAAAAGCGATACTTGTACAATGCAGCGCTCTCAAGTTAATTGTTACAGTACTTTAAAGGGAAAGTTGAGTTTTGGTAGAGAGGGCGCTAGACTACTTAATTGGTTTGTGAGGTAATGAAAAACTGAGTGTAAAATTTGAAAGAGCATAATATTTAAACAATAAAATCATCTTTGTTTGATCAAAATCGGTTCAGAAACGGCTGAAATATCCATAAATATAACAATTTGTAATAAACCCGGGGCCCGGGTTTATTAGAGAATTTTGAACCAGCCGTTAGAAATTCAAAAAAATGCTTCCTCTTTTCAAAAAAAATACAAAATAGGTATTTAAATAGTTGTTGGTTATTTCTCTATCTAATCACTATTTCAACAAAGCATCACATGCACAATATTTTATTCAAAATGGTTGAAACCGATGAGTGTTTAGAGAGCGCCCTCTTACGTTTTAACGGCTCTTTTTGAATGATAACATGATCTTTACTACGTCATTTGTAATTTTGTGTTCCTTTCTAGTTATAACTATTAGTTTGTAATGTAATGATGCAGGTTTTGGTTACTAAAATTCAGTTTCACTAAAACTGTACTCTCCTTACCAGAACTCAACTATCCCTTTAAGCTACAAAAATAAAAACTACGTACAAAAAATATATTACTACAAAACTACAAAAACTTACTTTACGAAAACAACGAAAAAAAAAAGAAAATACTACAGAAACTTACTTATGACAGGAAAATAAAAAATAAAAACACCTTGTGGAACTAAGCTCTTCATTGACTAATATTAGATGACAAAAAGAGTCAGGCACAGAAGGACGTAACCCACCAAGGCTGAATGCATCACTTGGGGAGCGTTGTTGGGGCAGTTGTTGTTATTATTATTGTTGTTGCTGTTGTTTGAATTTGCACTGCACGCATTCTCTCCGTCATACTCCGCATAGCACGCCGCGTAGCGCACGACGTGAGCGATGTAGTTCTGTTCTTGCGTGCCGTAGAAGAGATGCGCCCATGGACCGTGCGCGTAGATCGCGACGTCCGCCCCGCCGTGGGTCTCCGAGGGGAGAGGAACGGTCGCATCCTGGACGAACTCGTAACCAGCTGAACAAAAATATATGAATAAATAAATATTTTAAAATAAATCTGCATTAAATCAATCTTTTTACAAACACTGTGATAAAAAATATCCCTTTTTTAAAGAGATCCATGTAGTTTTGGTCTAACTGAATTGTATACTAACCATTAAACAAACTAAAATATGTAAATCAACTATGCTCGAATGGTGAACATAATTACAAACGACTAATTAAAAAGCCTGTGATCATTCACAAAGCGCCGTTAAGACTCAAGAGGGCGCTCTTTAAAAACTCATTAGTTTCAACCATGTGTTACAAAAAATCGTGCGTGTGATGTTTTGTTGAACTAATGATTAGATGGAGAGATCATTAACAAAATTAATATTAAAAACATCTTTTGTAAATTTTGAAAAGACTAGTGTAAGTAGTTTTTTTATTCAACGGCTGGTTCTTAATTATCGAATTATTGGAGGGCCTCACATTAATTACAAATGGTTAAATTTATGGATATTTCAGCCGACTCTAAACCGATTTTGATAAAATAAAATTTATTCTATCATTAAAATTGTATGCTCCCTGAAATTTGACCCTCAGTTTTTCATTATGTCACAAACGATTTTTTTGTTTTTGTATAACGCCTCTATAATAAAGTCCAAAACTCAACTATTACTTTAACACTGAAAGGGCATACGTTAACATGCACTATAATAATCCGAATCGAGAACACATTTACACCCATCCCCCTTCAAGTACACGCACATAATAATACAGAAAACATACCATATTCTATATATTCCTCTATCATTAAAAAGAACCCGCTCTTCCTCATCTACACGAACATGATGACATGTATGTTTCCATATCCACCCATAACAGGTGCAAAAATTAGCCCCTTTAACATTTTAAGGGAAATTTTGAATGATATCATTTAAATATGACCACTTCAAAGTGACATCACCGGGTCCTTTTGACTTACTCGTATCAGTGTCGGTATAGTTCGGTCGCATCCCAGTCGTGGTGTAACTATTTGCCAACTTCAGCCCGCCTGGCCCGTTCGCATAGTTGAGAGTCGTGTAGGGCATCCCATCCAAACCTATCAGATTGTTGTTAGTACCTGGGTGAATAACATCAAATATTCGGTTAAAGGGCATCAAGCGTGGGGATGCTGCACAGCGGGGCGCCATTTTGAAATAGGCTAGTTTGCGCGCAACGCATGACACTGAGCTAACGTGTGTTACGCACCGTGCGCAACGCGTACGCAAGATGGGGCAGCGCATCTGATTTGACGAATCTGAACTACCTTGACTTCGTAAAATTGGTTCGATTTTGTGATTCATAAGCGCGGTGCCATTAAAGACATGCGCACAGTGCTGCACTAACTCAGTGCAACCAAAAGATGCATGACTATATTTCCGGTAAATTGTAGACATCATAATGAACTATATGAATGAATTACATACCCAATATAGGGTTTCCTCTACCGGGGATACCGCCCATCGTGATCGTATGCCCGTGATCGGCGGTGACCACGATCAGCGTATCGTCACTGTTGGTCATCTCCAATGCCTTGGCTACTGCATCGTGGAACGCAATGGTCTCTTGGAGTGCCGCTTTGGCCCTGCCTGCGTGGTGGGCGTGGTCAATTCGACCGCCTGTGATTGGTGGAGGGGAACGAAACGAACATAATCATGACTAGTCATGCAATAATAGGAACATAATTGAACGAGTATGCATGCGATAACACATGCTACTGCACAGATGACTATAACCATGCAATAATAGGAGCATATGGACGATTATGCATGCGATAACACAATCATGATATTGCACAGACCGTGCAGACGAGCCAGTTCGTTTCCCAAAAAGGTTATGTCAACTTTTGTACGTTTTGAGAAAAAGAGGGTTTTTTATTTCTCATAGTTAGCAATGTTGAGAGGATATACAATTCTATACCATGAAAGAGCATCATAATCGGATTGTAAACTAACTCTAAACAAAAATGCTCGTGAATGATGTTGCATATATGGCGGCAATTTTGAAACGATCGCTCATTACTACATGATGTTCAAATAGGTATAACTCCCTTGTCCGATTTTTATCAAATGTTCACCAATTATTCCTCTTGTTCTGCTTATTCAAATAACGTATGGTTTTATCAGGCCCATAATACCCCTTTAAAGGGATAGTTGAGTTCTGGTAAAGAGAGTACAGTTTTGGTCAGTCAAAACCTGCACCATTACATTACAAACTAATAGTTATTACCCTACCATGCATGAAAGGAATTCAAAATCACAAACGACTGAGTATAAAGCCTTTTATCATTCAAACAGAGGCGTTCAAACTCAAGATGGCGCTCTCTAAAAATACATTGGTTTAAACCATTTTAAATAAAATATTGTACATGTGAAGGTTCGTAAAAATAGTGATTAGATAGAGAGATAGTCAACAGCTATTACAAAACTTCTTTTTAAATGTTTTGAAAAGAGGAAGCATTTTTTAAAAGTTTGTAACGGTTTGTTCAAAATTAGCTAATATTTATGGGGCCCCACATGTATTACATAACGTTACGTCTATGGATATTTCAGCCGTTTCTGAACCGATTTTGATCAAATAAAGTTCATTCTCTCATTAAAATATTATGCTCTTTCAAATTTTACACTCAGTTTTTCATTATCTCACGAACAAATTATTATGTGTAGCGTTCTCTCTACCAAAACTCAACTATCCCTTAACGTTAAAATCGATTATGTTTGATATTTGTATTTGGATTATTGATTTTACTTCACGTCTTCGTAAAATTACGTAATCTAGACCTGAATTGAGAACAAATGAAAACATACAAGGATGATAAACAAAATGTGGTCGACTGTAGCTATCCAGACGAACCAATTACTCGAATAATTACGACACTGGTTGAGAACCCCGACAGACTACCATTTCCGATCGGGTCGGCTCTGCCCATCGATATACACATTGGATAAAGCACACGAATGCGCGACATCGATGCCGCCGCAAATATTTAAAAGTACACCTAATACAAAAGGTGCTCCATTCACTTGCGTAAACCGATTTACGCGAATGAATGGAGCACGTTTGTATTGGATGTACCTTTCACACTGCCGCTGGCTTCATGAAAAGGGCGCTGTTGCTATATCCAGTATGTTTATATCGACGGTTCTGCCTCACGTACCTTCAACCATGAGGAAGTATCCATCGTCGTCCTTGGACAACATGTTGATCGCCTTCTCCGTCATCTCGGCGATAGAGGGCTCACCGCCAGTGTCATCTTCTCGCTCCAATTCGTACTTCATGTGACTCGGCTCAAACAGACCTGCAAACAAAAAGATACATACAGTAACTAATGCAGAACGCAATTTTCTCTAGACGCCAATATAAATGTCGCAAGGCGCACCTTTTCGGGGGTGTGCCGCACGGAACTCTGAAATGGAGAGCTAACTACAAGCACAAAATATAGGGTCTTTGGAGCTACACAATCCATCAAACGCACAAAATAATTATAGGGTCTTTAGAGCTACAAAATCCCTGAAAGGGGAGTTAAGGGGTCTAAGGAGCAGACTAAAACTACAAAATACATAGACTCGGAGATTCCAAATACCTACGGAAACCCTCAAAAAGGCTCAAATTGTGGTCTAAGGAGCCGAACTAGAAGAAGAATAATGGATTTGGCGCTACTCAAATACAAAGCCAAGTCATTCCGGGGCTCTATGGAGCCAAACTAGAAGAAGAATATAGGATTGTCGCTACTCAACTACCTAGCCAAGTCATTCCGAGGGTCTATGGAGCGGAAAGTTTTGAAAATCGGGTATCTTTAGAGCTGTAATTGAGTGTGAAAAGGGTCGTCTTTTAAGCGGCACATACCCGTCTTACATTATACATGAGTGCCCCCCCCCCCTCCCCCCCCCCCCCTCCCCGGGAACGAGGCGTAGTTATCCTTGCCCCACCTTTCTATTTACGTGTTCTGATTTTAACTATCCACTGGAAAGTCATATCTGTTTACACATTCAGTGAAATGAGTTAGCAAATACCACTTTGTATTGAGGCTCAATACTCAACCATATAACATCCATTTAACGCAAATGTATTACACAATATTCGGCGAACATTATTACATCACAAAATAACACTTTATTCCAACCATCACTTTTGCACATGCCAGTTACATGTATACTAATGTACTTTTATCACAAAACATTTTGTTTTGTATAACACATCAAAACATCAATAACGTAAGCATACATCTGTGCATACTAATAATACTTCTGAAGCACACATACAGTATTTAGTGATTTACTCAGGCGCTATACAACAACAACAACAAAGAAAACTCATGAAACGAACTACATCTCTGAGAGAGAACTATTACAGATATCAGTAAATTATGCAACATAAAAATTGCAGTTCTTACTATTCCTCGTCATCGACGATTGTGACAAACATGGGGGTCGATCTGCCATTGATACACATTCATCATGGGATGATCTATTCATTCACCCCCCCTGATGAATAGGTAAGTATCGACGCCCATGGTGACAAAGACCATGTAGACAGTTTTTTTTTTTCTTCACTACATGGAATAGAACTATCGTTGAAAATGCAAACAGGGATGAAATTGACAATCGCAGCACAATGTGATAATCAACCACGTCATTCTGACTATATATTACTCCTCAGTCATACCCAGAAGATACTCGATCGAGTCCGCATCGACGTCATTAAAGGATGTCTGGTTCCAGACGTAGACGGCGGACTCTTTCCCTTGGAGCCAGGCTTCGACGAGGTCTCTGCCGTCAGTGCGGCTGCCCATCGATCCGGCGTACTCGGGATCGGCAGTTTCATTCGTGAGGAAATTATAACGACCACCTCCAAGGATTACCTGCGTGAAGTAATAATAACTCGTCAATCACTGTTGTCATTAGAATCCGTTGTTGTTTTTTGTTCAAGAGATGTAACATAATATGAATTTATGTATAATCAGGTTGGTTTAACTACAGTATAAAATGATTTCGGTATTATAAACCCCTTTTCTAAGAATGAGGAATGTAGACCGGATATTACTTACATCAAATACAAAAAAAAAATCAACAGGAAAACTTGGCTCCACCTTCATCTGAAGGACATCAAATACATGTTAGTTCGTTTAAAAATGCAATTTGATAGCTGTTTTAGATGTACATTTTACCTTGATGAAGGCATTGCTCTCGACAAGTTGCCGAGCGATGTCAACACAGCCTAGATCAGCCTCCTCCTTCGGGATAGCATCACCACGCTCCCAGTTCCTGTCCGCCGAGTAGGCGTAGGTTGCAGCAGGTGTTGCATGGGTGATGCGAGCTGTTGAGATGATGCCTGTGGCTTTACCTGGATCATGGTTAAAAACAAAACATAGATTAATTTTGCTGTCGTCATAACATGTAGCTATATCGCCACTATCATCATCATCATCAGCAGCAAAAGCTACAGCAACATCTTCAGCATGTGCAGCATGAGATGACACATTGAAAACAGATGACGATGTAATAACAATCTGTGTGATGAATGCTAGTTTGCGTCCCATGTTGGTGTCATGAACATAATAAGGGTACAATTCACTGGAATTATCTCATCTTATCCACCCCACCTTCCCCGCTCCTCTCCTCATCATCATAACCTCCATCAGTGAGTGACTTACCCATGCTATCAGCCTTCTTACATGTCTTAAGCATGTTTGAGATGAAGTCCCCTAGAAAGGAGCAGTTCTCCCTTACGTACCCGGTCTACCAGCTCTATGGTACCCGTCTTGGCATCCACTCCACATTCCTGCCTCTCCTTTCCCTCCTCTTTTGTGATTTTCGCCGTTCGTATTAACATGAATATTAAGTCATAAACCTGAGTTTTGGGCCTACTTTATAACAATGCTTAAGGCTGATATTTACTGATGCACCCTGGTACACAGTAGCACACATTACCCCTAACACTGTTCATGCCTACGGTTAAAAGTCACATCATAATGAATCATTAGTCTAGTGTCTCCCTTCCTCGCAGCACCATTATCATCTTCATCATTAACATGATACATTGACTTACCTCTCAGGAGGACACGTACTCTCATACAAAAGTGCTACCCGCTCGTGTCCATCAACCTCTGAAGTGGACCCTAACCTCGAAAACTTGTGCACCTGAAAAAGTACCCTTTTGTGGGTTTTTACTAATGAGTGCTGAAAAACACTGACCCCTTTTTAAGGAAAATGTCGACTACGCCGTATGGCTAAAAACTTGTGCACCTGGCGATATGGAGAGATACACTTTTTGTTTGTCTTTTTGTCCCAATAAGTGCTGAAAACCACCCATTCTTTTTAAGGAAAACGTCGTCGACGTTATATAGCTGTAAATGATACCCCTTCGATGCCTTTTCTGGAGCGGGTGCATTGTCAGTCATGTTGGGAGTGACCCCCCGCGGGACCTACCCATGCTATTTGCTTCTTTAAGGATGGAATCCACCGCGGCACCCCTTGAAGAAGAGCAGTTGCCCCTCACGACCCGGTCATCTAACCCCATGGTACCCGCCTTTGACTTCACTCCACAGAAGAAGGCAGTCGCCGTTCCTGCAGAGTCTGGTACCTGCTGGTCTGTGGTGTACGTCTGCAATTATCATGAAGTCAACACGATAGAGAAGATTTTGATTCATCCAGGAGAATGGTCATGAAATTGACATTTAAATCTAGGCAACTGGACTCACGTTTTGTGGAGTAGAATAATGGTTTCAACAGCTTTTCACCCGCAATGTCTCTACCCAAGTCAGTTTAGCTGAAGAAGCTGCAACCTAGATAGGTTTCGAAACTGTTCTACTCCACAAAAAGTAAGTCCGGTTGCTTAGATTAAATTTTAAACTTTATAAATACAACATGGTTGAACCAAATTTGAATACAACATAACGATAACAAATTAGAAAATACAGTGCTCACAAAAGTAGTAAACAAAATTAGTTACATACACAGACAAAGAAGCATACAGAGACATTATAGGCCGACAATCTAACAATCAAACCAAATAACAATCTATAACAAAATATAGATAAGCCATAACGATAACAAATTACAGTGCTCACACAAGTAGTAAACAATGTACACAAACATACACCAACAAACAAACAGACAGAAACATTATAGGCCGACAATCTGACAAAATAACTATCACCTTTGAAAGGGCGACGTAAGGGAAATTATCCTAGATGAGACTACCCTCTTCCCCAGTCTCATTCCTCAGCTAACTACTAAAGATGCGGCCTGCCGTGGTCGGCGTTTTGACCAGACAAACAAACAAACATTCAGACGTACAGACAGACACATACAATCTACAAATCTAACATATTAACAACTCGTCTTCGAAAAGGCGACGTAAGGAAAAGAATTTTAAATCAGACGGCCCTCCTCCCCTGAGTCGTTCATCAGCTGACCATCGATTCGGATGCGGCCTGTCGTGGTCGGCGTCTTGACCATACAAACAAGCAAGCAGACATACATACAGACGGACAGACAGACAGATATACAATCTACAAATCTAACATATCAACAGACTAACTAACCTTTGATAGGGCGACGTAAGGGAAAGTATCCCAGATTAGACTAGCCTCCTCTCCAGTCTCATTCCTAAGCTGACCACTGAAGATGCGAGCTGCCGTGGTCGTCGTGATGTCCATACCGTCGCCGAGGAAGAAGATGACGTTCTTCGCGATCCCGCGGTTGAGTTCCTGGTTCAGGACCTGGTTAAGCGTCGCCTTGGCTTGGTTGTTCCAGAACTCCGCGTCTAAGTAAAATTAGAAGCAGAACATAAACATGTTCTTTAGTAAATGCTTACCTAGAAACCATACCCTGATAAGGCCGAGGGCCATTATGCCCCCCCCCCCCCCCGGGGCCCCCCACGACGATGTTCCGATTGCTCGAGAAAGCGTAAAGATGACGCCCCGCTGCTAGGTGACTTCCCTCTTTGGAGTCTGGCGCATCTTTAAGAACATTTTTTTTTTGAAAATCTGACCTACCATATTAAACGAAGTCACGTGACATTCGGTCCTTGCATGTCAGCCCCAAAATCGCTAATTTTCGTGAGTTGTGTACAAAACATAAGGTAATATCATCTTTCCTAATAAGGGATACAAACATTGGTTATTTTGTCTTGTTTTCATTTAAGGTGTTTGTTTTAGGGGTCAAAATATTTCAATTATAGGTAGAATAAACTAAAGTAACAAACAATATAATAATTTAGTTAAAAAACAAAGAAATATATACGAAATGATCAAAGCCATAGAAAACATAAGGAATATACTGGCTCTTCCGAGTTTTTGTTTATTTAATTATCCCAAATGTTGTCAATTATAACTTTAGAGAAAATCAATGTTCGATTATCCAAAATATGAATGTCATGACCATTTTTACATAAATTACCATACAAATATACAAATGATCGAGTGAAGTTTTCAAAATATAAAAATTACCATAGTATTTTATAAGCTTCACTTATTTTCGCGGCGATCGGGCGTTTCAAGGCCGAGATCTTAGGGGAAGGAGCCATAATTAAGGCTTCCCTCCACCCCCGCCCGCCCCCCCCCCCCCCCCTCACCCCAGCCGTAGAAAGACCTAAAATAGCCCAGCCTTTTCAAGGTTAAGCCGTAACATAGGAGTACCCAGGGGGTATAGGAAGTATAGGAAGTCAGATTATTCAAAGAAACCCACTTGGTTAGAGTCGTTTATTTGTAACTCCTTAGTACTATGCATACATATCATTAGCTTTCGATCACTTGAAATTCATCAAAATTATGCAAATGCAGTCAAAAGTTTATTTACCTTTGCCTGAATTTAAAGGGAAATCGTTCATCGTACTTTGACAATAAATAAACACGGGAGATAAGTAGAGGGTGTTTGTGAAAGGAACGAATTCACGGTGTTTGCAATAGTAGCACACCGTTTAGTAGTGTGCCTATCGCTAGCTATCGATCGCTTAAATGTCATCAATATAATGCAAAATGCGTCAAAAGTAAATTTACCTTTGCCTTTATTCAAAAAGTAAATGCCCTTTCTAACTGGAAAAAATAAATAAACGACAGAGAAAAGATTGCGATTTTTGTGAAAATGAGGAATTCACGGTGTTTGCACACGCTATTCCATACACTAGACCGAAAATCAGTCTAAATTATATTCCGAGAGTTTGGTCCACTAAGACTGTGTCTTGTTTCATTATCACCTTGTTCCCTCTCATAGTATGACGTCAAAATATTAAAGGACCCTCCCCATAACGAGGTGGAATTGTCTGTCTACTATTCTACAAAACCCATGATTTCAGCATGCTGCTCAACACGCGTGCATGTATGCCATTATTAGAGACCATTGCGTCAGTCTCAGCGATGGTCCAGTGGCTTCTGTCCTTCGGTCTTATTTCTTAAAGGGGAGCACCAGGCAAAGAACAACACAAAACTATATGTTTTTGGTACTGTTGTGTGATATTTAATAGATGATCAACACGTTGCAAAGGGTTGTGTTATTCATGAACAATGCACTTAATTGCCACCTGATACGGAACCAACATGATATCAATTTTCCGTATGCGCCGAACGTCTTGTGCCAATTTTATAGAGCGGGTGAAGTGTGCCGTCATCAAAATCTATTTGTAGAATGTTCAAATGTCAACTTCATTTTCCGAAAGAGCATCAAAATGTCCACATGTCGAAAATCAATTGAATATGTTAAGTATTGGCTGAGATATGCCCATCCGAATGAATTTTACTTCAATGGGCAATCAGTGTTATATAGTGCTCTGGTTCATAAAGTTATGAACCAGAGCACTATAACACTGATTGCCTATTGGGAAAAAAATTCATTCGGATGGGCATATCTTAGCCAATACTTTACATTCGGTGTATATTGTTATGATGTAATAACTTTCACAGTGGTTGCGGTATGAATAATCTTCCTTATTTATTAGCGACACCATCATGCTGATTATTCTTTTACTTTGAAGTTAACTTGATTGTGAACTGTGTAAAGTGTTGGCTTCTAGAGTATAAAAGAACCCACTTGAAATGAAAGCATACATGCATTGTTCAAATAGGCCGGGGGCGATATAGCTTGCGTAATCCTGCTAATATTTGCCGTTTACACCACGCCACATAAATATTACAGCGAGCTGTTCATTTCATGATATTTTGAAATAATACGATACAAGTTATCTTTGATTCCTTAATCATTATACAACCCCATACACGTTATACAGTAATTCGTTGTAAAAGCTGACGCAAATTTTCGTTTTTTTGACCAGGAAAGCAGTGTTCTTTTTCAATGAAACTTTCACACATAATTTGATCATTATCTTACAATGATTTTGGTACAGGATTGAAGTCTCAAATGTAATTTTAGGCAATATCTGACACTTTACAGGTGCACCTTTAACTCCCATTCGTTTACTCACAAGAACCGAGGCAATCAACTTAGGTGCACCTTTAACTCCCATTCGTTTACTCACAAGAACCGAGGCAATCAACTTAGGTGCACCTTTAACTCCCATTCGTTTACTCACAAGAACCGAGGCAATCAACTTAGGTGCACCTTTAACTCCCATTCGTTTACTCACAAGAACCGAGGCAATCAACTTAGGTGCACCTTTAACTCCCATTCGTTTACTCACAAGAACCGAGGCAATCAACTTAGGTGCACCTTTAACTCCCATTCGTTTACTCACAAGAACCGAGGCAATCAACTTAGGTGCACCTTTAACTCCCATTCGTTTACTCACAAGAACCGAGGCAATCAACTTAGGTGCACCTTTAACTCCCATTCGTTTACTCACAAGAACCGAGGCAATCAACTTTTTGACAGATTGTTGTTGATTTGTTATACGATACCTTTTGGAAAAAAGCGAGATTAATATGACTGTACACATTAAGCCCGGCGCAGACAGAGCCGATCCGACTGGTTTTCAGCCTGATTAACTCAGTGTACGTTGCCTCAGGACTCCGGTTTTGCCATTCAAGAGCCAGTCGGAGGTCAATCGAGGCCGATTCGACATGTTGAATCGGCTCCGACTGAGCGAAACTGACTCTAGCCTGACTAAAAACCAGTCGGATCGGGTAGAGTCGGCTCTGTCTGCGCCGGGCTTTACACAATATTCCGTTATGCCACACGACATCATACAATAACTTCGAATACCTTTCGAGCATGATGGAGTTATAACTATTAGCTTGTAATGTAATGGTGCAGGTTTTGGTTACTAGAATTCAGTTTGACCAGAACTGTGCTCTCTATACCAAAACTCAACTATCCTTTTAACACTATACGTATTAGTAGTCTAACGGGTTCTATTCTATACTTTCTAGTTCTACCAGTACATGTAGTATGTGGTCAAAAAGCGCCCCAAATCAAATTGATTCAATAACCATCGCAATTGTTGTATTTACTTATGTTTATGTAATAAACTCTGTACAATATGCCACTTCCCATCCCACACTGCATTAGCACTAGCTACTTTTGATCTCGTTCAGGACTGGTCTCGAAAAAAGAAAATACTGACAAAGTAACACAAATGAAAAGAGCAAAGAAAATAGGACTGCACGTTAGTATACATTTTAAAATTAGTTTCCACGATATTTGAATTTTTAAAAAGTAACACGAAGGAAGAAATTGATATTACATGTACTTGTATTAAAGAAACGAGCAATATTCACCTTGTGATGCGGTTAAAGTTAGGAGAACAGCCAGGATAAGTGGTAGAACATTAGCACGAGCCATGGCTGCCTTGGTATTTCTCCCAGGGATAAAAGCGCTTATGTCAATGGTCAACTCTAGAAATGACCGAGGCTGCAATGGAATCGGGTTTTTACTTTTTTTTCTCCCCTTTTCTTTAAAAAAAGTTTTCTCTTCATCCAACTCTCTCTCTCTCTCTTATCGCCGTTTTTATTTATTTATGAAATCGATATTACACATACCTTGATAAATCAAAGCTCGCTATCCTCCCCCCTCTCTCTTTAATGTTGACCTAGGTATTCTGATTGGTCAACAATCGTTCGTGTACACGCCCTACTGCGACCACGTCGTCTCGAAGACTTTATATCATCATTCTTTTGTTGTGTAATTGTCGTCCTACCATCCCATGTACCATTCCATTCACTCTCTCTTCCCGTCTCCCTGTATCTTATTTAATCAAAGGCTACTTTCTAGCAAACGATTAAACACTCATTCTGTTGTTGTGTAATCACGTCCTACCATCCCATGTACCATCCCATTCCCTCTCTCTTCCTATATATCTTTATATATCTAATCACGCTTAAAGGGATCTAGTAACTTTCTGGCAAGTGCAAAAGTGATGAGTGATTAATAAAATGTGTTTTTTTAGTGATCTGATATGTCCACAAAACAATTCATTTCATTTGATTTCATTTCATTTTATTCCGTCCCACAAAAAGGGGAAAATTAATTTGGCAAGTTGATACATGATAAATATACATAATAAAAAACATTTAAATTTACAAATGACTAGTCTTTATATACATACAATCTACATACAAAACGAATACTACTAACAGTCAACCCCGAAAAAAAAAATCATTAAATTACATGTATGATTGCACTGACACAAAGGAGTGAAAAGATTCAAAGAGAGAAGAAAGATAGAAGAAGAATGATAGAAGAAGAATAAAGATTTACGATAATAGTACTAAATAAAAATGTGTGAAAATGTCACGTTTATTGGATGTTTTTTTGGCTGAGATATGAGCAAAAATGCAAAGTGATTTTCGCTAACTCATTGTACTTACTTTGTACACAGCATGAAATTATCCCGTAGACAATTTCATATCTGAACACTTCAATCGTAAATATCTTTTGAACGAAATGGCAATTTGAAAAACCGAAACCTGTCCCGTGCTATTATTGTTAATATGATTAAGTATGAGAGAACCACTAGAGTTCCAAGTAAGTTTTTAGGATTTGGACAATGTTACTAAGTCCCTTTAATCTCCTGATACGCTTGGTGCTCACCTTAAAGGGGTAGTACAGTTTTGGTAAGGCTGAACTTTAGTAACCAAACCTGAACAGTAACATTATAAACTAATAGTTATAACTCCACCATGCTCGAAAGGTATAACAAATTACAAACGACTAAGTAAAAAGCCTGTTATCATTACAAAAAGAGCCATTAAAACACAAGAGGGCGCTTTCTAAAAAGGCATTGGTTTCAACCATTTTTCATACAAAATTATGCATGTGATGGTTTTTTGAAATAATGATTAAATAGAGAGATCATCAACAACTATTAAACAAATTTGAAAAAGTTCAAGCATTTTTGTAATTTTGTGAAAAATAATCTAATTATTTGGGCCCCAAATAATTATAAGATCAGATATATTTATTGATATTTCAGCCATTTCTGGGTCGATTTTGACCAAATAAAGTTTATTCTGCCATTAAAATTGCATGTTCTCTCAAATTCGACACTCAGTTTTGCATTACCTCACAAGAAAATTGTGATGTGCAGCGCCCTCTCCACCAAAACTAAACTACCCCTTTGAACCTTGAAGAGATAATCCCTATAGCAGCTCACTGGCTCACTGGGGAAGCTAAACGAAAGGAGCCATTTTGTGTTGATACCATCCATAGGTCAGTGATACCATCTTATTATTTGTTTGTTTAGATGCATCTAGTATCCTAGCGTTCACACAGAGTATCAGACCACGTGTCTCGATAAATAACAGGCGTGTGTTTACATGGTTGATAAGCATAATTGTATTAACATACATTACAAGAAAATAATAAGCATAGAACTAGGTATAAATCCTATACATTGTATATAACAATATTGCACTGAATATTGGGGATCTACAAAGAATGAATAAGATCCCGTCGCGTAAAAGGGATAGTTGAGTTTTGGTATAGAGGGCGCTACACAAAATAATTTATTTGTGAAATAATGGAAAACTGAGTGTCGTATTCGAAAGAGCATACAATTTTAATGACAGAATAAACTTTATTTGATCAATCGGTTCAGAAATGGCTGAAATATTCAAAAACATAACCATTTGCAATAAATGTGGAGCCCCACATTTATTCGATGATTTTGAACCAGCCGTTAACAAATTTGTGTTAAATGCTTCCTTTTATTTAATGTACAAAAGAGGTTATTTTAATAGTCAGTGGCGAATCCCCTTAGGCTGCCAAGTGAAAATGTGATGTGCATAGAAAAAAACCCACACAGTATCCGCATCGTCATTGGGTCAACCCCCCCCCCCCCCCCCTTAGCAAAAAGCTAGATCCAACCCCCCCCCCCCCCCCCCCCCCGTAGCAAAAAGCTAGATCTAACCCTGATAGTCGTAACTATCTCTCTATCTAATCACTATTTCAACAAAACACCACATGAAAACTATTGTATTTTAAATGGTTGAAACCGATGAGTGTTTAGAGAGCGCCCTCTTGAGTTTTAACGGCTCTTTTTTTAATGATAACATGCTTTTTACGTAGTCATTTGTATTGTTTTATTCATTTCGAGCATGGTGGAGTTATAACTATTAGTTTATAATGTAATGGTGCAGGTTTTGGTTACTAAGATTCAGTTTGACCAAAACTGTACTCTCTTTACCAGAACTCAACTATCCCTTGAAATGGCAATATACATGTATAATTGCTACCATGCGAATTAACTGTTTATCTTGATGCTATAAATTGCTCTTCAAAATGACCAGTAAAAAAAACTAATACCAATGTTGACATTAATTTCCTTCTAGTCGTGTTAAGACCCGCATACGTGCTTAGCTATAAGCGAAAATAATACGCCATTGAAATAATGATATATATTTCAAAGTTCACACTTATTATCATTTTTGTTATACATGTACATGTATCTGTTTTGGTCAGAAAAGACCAATAACGTTGTACCCGTCATATTATATGCATACTAATATAATACATTCTCGGCGACTTTGCCCTCTTTGTGCAAACATGCATATTGCAATAAAGTAATAACCATTGTATGAGCAAACAAGTACGAGGTGAGTGGAGGTGTAGCGTGGTCAGACTGATTGCAATGGGGATAGGGGGGGGGGGGGGGGGCGTTTAAATTTTAGTTTAATTTTTGTTTAATTATTGGAGACTCACCATATGTATTTCTTTATATTATAAGAAGGTTTCCCATGTTTATACAGGCATTTTCATAATGTGTTTGTTAACATGTAATTGCAATTTTGTTAATTAATACGAGCTCTTTAAGGGCACAGTAAGGTATACATTTATAGGAGCTGCGCTGTAGAAATGCTATTATTATTATTAATATTATTATTATTATTATTATTATTATTATTATTATTATTATTATTATTATTATTATTATTATTATTATTATTATTATTATTATTATTATTATTATTATTATTATTATTATTATCATTATTTTAATTGTGTATTATTATTCCTATTATTAGTATTGTTATTTAGTAGTATTATTATTATTATCATCATTATGTTATTATTTTGTTGGTCAAATTATTTGATTTGGGGGCACATGCTCCCCGCCCCCCCCCCCCCCCCCCCCTCCCCTCCCCTCCGCCTCATCTACGCCACTGTATGCATCGCATATAATCTAATTCGTTTCACTATCACATAATTACGGCACAGTCTCTCTCATACTGTAATAATTATTTATGTGTTTCGCGCTTCCGTGTATTGCCAGCCTCACATGTACACGTGATACCATTGTGTTCCACCGGTGCCGTTACTGATTATTATTCGCTATTCCCAATATCATATTTTTTGTAAAGAATCACAACCAGCTGATGATAATTTGTTTGACAATCGCATACATAGAGGGAAGTTGTTTATTATGAAATGGACGCCGCTGGTCCATGACTGATACACACTATAGCGTACATTTGTGAGGAACGTGGTATAACCTACCGAGGTGCATGAACGAAAGTACAGGACTCGTAGTCTTATGCTGGTAACAATAACCATAATTAAACTATTTTGTCGATAAAAACTATTGACATCCAAACCATCGTGTGAAAGGAACTGCATTATGGCTGATCTAAGTGTAATGGTGTATGTGTCAGTGGACTTATCTCATCTACATGATACGTGAGACAAATATTACCGAGGTGCATGCATGCACGATTTATATTGTACTCTTGGTTTTATTGTGCTGCTTATACATTATAAAACGTTACACTGTATAAATACATCGTTTGCTACTATGAAAGACTGATATCAAACTATAATATTATCAAACGCGAAGACGTGTATTATGAGTGATTTAATAACCATGGTGTTATGCGTCATCTCCCATCCAGAACACACGTGAGCAAAATATCACCGATATGCATACACCGGCGAGGTATATTACGCTGAAATGATCAACCGTATTAAACGTGACTATGTATCAATGCAGCATTTGCTACTATTAACATACTGATATCCAAACCGTAATAATATCAAACACGAGGAACCTGTTATATGAGGATCATGGATATACAGTTACCATTTGACTGCAGCTGACATGACACGCGATATTACACACTATGTTAATCATATTCTAACATGTGCCGCCAAATGCAGAATAATACAGCACTAGCTCCAACCTTGACATTTCGTAGTAATTACATTCTGTGGAAACCCTATAGCTTTTGATTATGCAGTGTGTTTCTCGCCGTTTTACGTGGAAATATTTATTCGCGCTATGCATCGTACAACTGGTATTTTTCATAGTTATCTCAAGGAGAACCTATAAAGAAGGGGGAGATAATGGCGTCAATAATGGTGGTCGGATAATACAGGAATCTCCTGCAAAATTGTGGTTTAATTCATCAAGATCTGAGGATGGCGCCGTGTCAGACTTTTCAGCGTTGGACAGATCTGAGTACAATCGGCTGCGATCAGTCTTCGACGCAGGTAGGTGGACATCAGATTACGTGTCGCCATTAAACACACATTACGACATCAACTGCTCCGCCATTTTGTCCAGTCACAATCAGTCCATCGAGGATGCCAAGGGAAAGATACGGAATGATGCTGGTGAGGACTCGGTCAGCTATCCATCGGACAAGGTCGTCAGCCAATGGCCGCAGGATTGCGTGAAGTACAGGAAGTTGCGCAGGTTCCCCGATAGGCCACGGACCCTTGAGGAATCCGCATACCCCCTGGCGTATATTCTCACTGTGCACAAGCATGCGGCGCAGGTGGAACGTCTATTCCGCGCACTTTATCATCCGCAGAACGTTTACTGTTTCCACGTTGACGCGAAAGCTCCCGAAGACTTCCTCGAGGCTATCCAAAGACTCACGAACTGCTTCGACAACGCGTTCATTGCTTCGGCTCTTGAGGATGTACAATATCGCGGCTACACGCGCTTAAAGGCTGACCTCAACTGCATGTCCGACCTGATGGCGTACAAGTGGTATTACGTCATCAATCTATGTGGGGAGGACTTTCCCCTAAAGACGAACCTTGAGATAGTCAGACAGATGAAGGCCTACGGCGGGAAGAACGACATTCCAGGGGTGTACCCGAAACAGGATCGCTGGTTCGTGGAACGGACGCGATTGCATCACGAGTTTGTGAACGGCGAGCTGGTGAAGCGCCGACAGAGGAAGCCTCCACCTCCTCACCGCGCGCTCATATACTTTGGCAACGCCTACTACGCCGCCACGAGACAGTTTGTGGAGCATGTCCTGACGAACAGAATCGCTCAGGATATCTTAGAGTACCTATCAGACGTGAACAGTCCGGACGAACATTACTGGGTGACCATCAACAGGTATCCGGGTGTTCCCGGTGGATACAAGCAGTCCACATGGGCATCAAATATCCGATTCATCAAATGGACCAATTCGGATGAGTACGCTCCTTGCGTTGGCAAGTGGGTGAGATCAGTGTGCATCATTGGCATCGGATACCTTCCTTACGTTGCTAGGCAACCGCATCTATTCATGAATAAGGTCCACTATGAATACGACCCCCTCCCCCTGCAATGTATGGAAGAGATACTAGATTACAGGACTAAAGTTCCAAACAGCCTCGGTGATTTCGTCTCGGAGTATCCGGTGACGGACCTCTTTCAGGTTTCGCGGGACAAGAACTCGGACCACCTGTACCGCTTCATGAGCAAGAACAAGCAGCTCCCGATGGCACCTGCTACGGCGTTGATCATAATGTTTGTAGTTTTGATCTGTTTGATCTTTCTTATCATTATGTGTGTTTGTCTAGGGTGTTGCGAGGAAGATGAGACCGATCTCCATCACGTATATGACAGAAGGAAACGGATTCAACAGCAGCGCCTTAATAACGCTGCGTCGATTTAACGTACCCTCCTCTTGTCAAATAATAAGCATTATAAGGCACAGTGGACCGAATTCTCCTCAGTGGCACGCTTTCGGGCAAACAAACGACATACATTTACCAGTAACCTTTTCAAATCTGTGGAATTTCCCTAGCCCATGAATGGTCGTACAGTCGTCATGTGCCACCGGATATAAATGTATATACGAATTGTTTATTTTCACTATCACATCAATCCCTTTAGTTCCGCTTAGGCATCAGGACAAAGGGTGGCCTTACATACCAGTCAAAGTATATAGCCGTTCACAAATGATGTAATGTTCGGGCTTGTCCAGGACGCGATATTACTGTTGACCAATTATACTTTGCCAGGAACGTCAAGAGACACTTTGTCTGGATGCTTTTGCAGCTATAGGGATTTGTATTTGAAGAGCTTAATTCCAAAAGGCGCTAAATCCACTTTATCAAGTTGGGAGAAAAGTCTTTGTCCAATTTTGTACACATGCCTATGAGATTATGAAAATGGAACGATCCATATTTTGATTTTGATTGTGTTATTCGTCTTAAAATTTTGAATTCTAGATTGCTACGTAGCACATCAATGTAATTATATCGCCAAGTCATTTGTTTATGGAAATTAGATTTAGCGCCTCCTGGAACTAAGCTCTTCATGTATATGTTTATAACGAAGTCAAAGGGCTAGTAAATTTCCAAGGTGTGACATGGTTTAAGCAATTACTGTTAAAGGGATCTAGTAACTTTGTTGGCAAGTGCAAAAAGTGATCAGTGATTAAAGGGATAGTTGAGTTTTGGTCAAACTAAATTTTAGTAACCAAAACCTGCACCATTATATTAAAAAATAATAGTTACAACTCCAACATGCTCGAAAAGAGTAACAAATTAAAAATGACTAATTAAAAAGCCAGTTATCATTCAAAAAGAGCCGTTAAAACTCAAAAGGGCGCTTTCTAAACACTCATCAGTTTCTAGCATTTTTAATGAAATATTGTGCATGTAATGTTTTGTTTAAACAGTGATTAGACAGAGGGATAATCAACAACTATGTACAAATCTATTTTGTACATTTTTGAAAAGAGGAAGCATTTTACAAATTTGCCAACGGCAGGTTCAAAATTATCGAATAATTGTGGGGCCCCACAATTATTACAGATTGTTATGTTTATGGATATTTCAGCCATTTCTGAAGCGATTTTGATCAAATAAAGTTTATCCTGTCATTAAAATGGTATGCTCTTTCGAATTTGACACTGTATTTCATTATCTCATAAAAAAGTATCTTGTGTAGCGCCCTCTATACCAAACCTCAACTATCCCTTTAATACACAATGTGTATTGGAGTGATCTGATATGTCCACAAAGTAATGTGTGCAAATGTCACGTTAATTGGATGTTTTTTGGTTGAGATGTAAGCACAAATATCTTTGTAACGCAAGGGAAATTCGAAAACCGAGACCTGTTCCCGACCTGTTCCATGCTTCTATTGGTAATACGAATACAACACGTTATGCATGAACCTCTATATACAGTGTAGCCAACAATTATTTGGACACCCTGAAAAATAGGAAACTACCTATTTTGATAATTTAAAAAAAATGGTCTTATAATTTATCTTGATTTCAACAAAGCAGCATCTAATAAACACATACAATGAATTTTAGGCAGCTTTTTACCAAACATTTTCTTCAAAATTTTGTTCTAGCATCATTTAAATTAAAGTAATGTTTTCAAGGTGTCCAAATAATTATTGGCTACACTGTATCTATGCAAGATGTGTGGATTTGGACAATGATAATATATCTATTTAACATCCTCTTGTCATTAGTCACACCGTGTATAGATGAGAAAATGCTTCGGACTTTTGTTTTGAATATGTTGCAATCAACGCTAACGTGGAGTAGTGCAATTTTAAATTGTATTACAACATACAGTACATAATTATAGTCGAGTAATAAAACCGGTTCTTATCCGTGTTGCGTTAGGTTTTTTTAAAAATAGTAATAACAACATTCTTGTTATTTGTAATGGGCTTACCATTTGTAATACAATCATATATACACACTGTTTTTTCTTTAATTGTTAAAAACAATTAATTGCAGGTAACGGATGCATACTTACCATGTCTAAGTTATTTATATTGATTTGTGCCTATGCTGATTTATCAAGTTTCTTTTGTTGTATTACAAGCTAAGTTTGAATAATTATATATGACAATAATTGTTTTTGTATTAACTCATGAGTGTAACAATGTTTATTGAAAATCAACACGAGTTTGCTCCATCCTTCCCAAATGAAAAAGGTGCCTCTATATCACAAGTATTTGTGTTTAATTTGTGTATAGTATTACTATTTTTAAATTCCCTATGTGCCACTAACATGACTAAGGACCTTTGAATACACTCAATTTTTTTTCTCGTAAAAAACAAGAGCAAATTTGCAGTTAAAGAAGTCATATGAACAATTCTATCGATTACAGATCCATTTGGTGAAAATTCAGCCAACATCACTTGGAGCTTTCACACTTCTCTTGCACTTTTTTGTTTAGCTAATGATAATATAGAACATATATAATGAAATGAGTTTTGATTGTCAAAGGTCTCCCTAATTTGGAGATATTTACGATTAAATCTGAAAGCGTCTATGGACGCTTTCGACCATAGTCAAGAGTATTAGAATTCGGAAACTCAATCGTCCATAGTAACCGAGTTCGAATACTTCACGCGAACGATCGGGATTAAACCGGGCATTGATTTTTTCTATTTTCACTAGTATGCAAATCTCACATGTCATTCTCAATAATCTTATAATGAAATTGGTATATGATTGAAGTCTGAAATATTACTATTGGAATCAAAATGAAGAAGTATTAGATCACTTTATATACACTCAATAATTTATCGTACACACAAAAAAGCATGATTGTATTTGAAGTATATAAACATAATATCGGCTACAGTATAATTGCCTTAGATTGATATCGAAATGTGATTTCCAAACAGATTATTCCAATGTCATCAACACATCACATACGATGCAACGATGCTATGTTCTTTCCCAATGGGAATGCTCTCATTTGACCATAGTTAGTAGGTCAATGATTTGACCGAGCTATTTATCTGGCAATGTTAGAGTAGTTAGTCCTCGGACTACAATTTTGTATATAGTATGTGTCTATAAAAACAGATATATATATCTATATCTATCTATTATTTAATAGTGCAGTATTCCAGTCCTACCAATAATTTCTTTGCAATATATAGTACACATATTATTAAATGTAATTGTATGGTGTTATACTATTCTTTAGACGTTAAAGGTAAATGACGTACGAAATATGATAATGTATTAATTGTATATTATTCTTGGCAGTGGTATAGTGAAAGAGGACAGACTGATGGGCAGGGGGAGGGGGGGGGGGGGTGTTATCTCGCACGTTATTGGGGGCACTTTCTATATATTTATTTTGTAATTTTGTCAAGATTTACCCCGCATGTTTGTCATTTTGTTATTGTTTTACTCAAATTATTATTATTATTTTTTTTTTTCATTTATTTATTTTTTTTTTTCATTTTGTATTTATTATTATTTCTTTTCGGGGGTTGTTAGCTTGCCGCGGCTATGGCACAATCTGCATGCTATATTATGCATTATGCATAATACTATCTGGGGTGCTCATTACTGTGCATTATGCTTGTGTTGATTTCATGTTATACATACTATTATTATGCCCTTCATTCTTATGAATATTTTGCCCCAAATTATATTTTGAAATATATATGTTATCTTATGTACCTACACGAATCTGAAATAAAGAATTATTACATTACATTAAACAGCAGGTTGAGAGTTGTTTTACGGTCATTATTTGCTTACTAAAGTCTACAAACCGTGTCGATGTAAATACTAATGTTTTTCTTTCTTTAGCAGACGAACAGCAGTCAGATTCAGAATTGTTATTATTATCATCATCATTATTGATATTATATTCTGAAATATTCCCGTGCGTTTGAGCGACTACATTATTTTGTTGGTCTCACTAAGTTCTTTTTTAAATAAGTACATTAAAAAAAGTCCATTATGCTAAAACTGACATGTTAAACAGCGCCATCTAACAATGGATAATAGTTATTTTGCACGCATCGAAAATGTTAGAACCACCGGAACTGTGGCGGCGCATTTAGAAAATTGAAGAAAAAAAAAGAAGAAGCTAGTATAAGATGTAGTGCAGGGGCGGATCTAGCTTTTTGCTAAGGGGGGGGGGGGGGGGTTGGGGGGTTTGACCCAATGACGATGCGGATACTGTGTGGGTCTGGACACATGATGACGTTTTTCTATGCACATCATATTTTCACTTGGCAGCCTAAGGGGGGGGGGGGGGGGGTTACACCCCCTAAACCCCCCCCCCCCCCCCCCGTAGATCCGCCACTGTAGTGCCTTGTAACATCGAACGCCCCGTGCACTAGCGTAGCGCCAGGAGTGGGGGTGTGACCTGCCCCTCAATAATTAAGTTCAAACATTACTATAAACATAGAAATACAAAGAGTGTGCCCACCCCCATAATTCGCGTGCCCCCCCCCCCCAAAAAAAAAAACAAAACAAAACAAAACAACAACAACAACAACAACAACAACAACAACAACAACTCACAAACAAAGCAAATCCGCCACACTCCCGACCACCACTGTCCTATTTTTAGCGGGCGAACAGATTCACCGGGAGTTCCTATCAATCGAGCCAGAGCCGTATATGAATCGCGCCATCTATCAGCTTTGCACAACCAACCTCGTCGTGCGATATGGGGGGGGGGGGGGGGGGGGGGGGGGGTGCTAAAGGAGTATAATGGAGTCCAGAAATCTAGACTACCACGTCACTGGCCCAATGAAACCGCAAGTCACACAATGTCATATAGCGGTTATAGCCTTCTAAATTTGTATGTAATTTCGCCATTTAGCACCTGGAAAAGAATCTGATAGAATGACAATGTAGGCCCCATATTGACCCTTACATAATAAGCAGTGGTTATGGACTGGATGGGGGCGCGAAGTATTGCATTATTTCATACGATTTATAATCTATCAATTAAACAAAACAAAAACTATATCGCTACATTATAGCATTGCGGGAGTCTACGGCTTACGAGGTTAATTATTCGTAAGAAATGATTGTCAATAATAATTATATCACTGATGTCCATGGGAGGATTTATGCAGAATAAACGATAATCAATGCGAGATACATGTCAAGTCCGCGATTGTAACTGGTTAACCTGCTAACAAACAATGACAAGCATCCACAAAGTCTTACACTTACCTCATGCTCAAAATTGGCAACCCTGCCATGACGCCTGGTGGAGATGCAGAATTTGTCCTGCCCCCACCCCCCCCCCCCCCCAACTGCCACTGCTCATGTTTCACAGCCTAGCTTTCCTAAGGTTATGAAGAAAGTATAATTATTCACACATAAGGCTTGTTTACAGTGCGTTTCCCAGGGATCACATGATCACACAATCCATGTACTCTTCATGGTTTTGCATGTCAGATCGCGATCAAAGCTGTGATTTCTAAGCAAGACGCCTTTTCATTTGAGGTAGGGGGAGGGGGGGGGGGTCACATTTATAGAAGCTGAGGATCCCAAACAGGTTGTGGTGCCTAATGCCTTCATGTTCCCTGGCTTTGTCAAGGTTATACATGTCATGTAGTTATGACGATTGTAATGTCCACGTATCACACCGTATGTGACAACTGTAATGCGTATCCCAGGGAACACATGATCACACGATTCATGTATTTTTCATGACATGTGCATGTTACATGACAATTATCAGCATCTAAGCTCATCTAAGCTCTAAGCTCATTTCTTTCTCTAAAAGACGCACTTCCTAAGGAAAATATCAACCTAACCTCACCATGGGTCTTCTCACATAAGGACAGATCGAAGAGCTCGATAATAATTATATTAATGATAATCCGTATTTAAACAATGAACACTCAACACTGTTGCACTACGAACTCATTTCGAAGCACTTTGCATAAAGCAATTATACAAACTAGCCTTAATAATAATAATGCAGCCGCAGGACCAAATACAACATTTTAAACATGCTACTTGAGGTGCATTAGTTAAGGCCCGGTCACATGTCACCGGATAGCGTAAACGGATGCCTGACGGAGAGTACAATATTTCATCCGTTCGTCTCCATTTGTATGCGTTTCTTGTCCGTTCCTTGTCAGGCGATGTATACGTTATTCTATCCGGCGGAATGTTTTGTGCATGAATCAATGGAGACGACTTTCACCAACGGATATTTTGATTTCGCAAATTATATATTCGTCGGGCATCCGTTTACGCTATCCGGTGATATGTGACCGGGCTTTTACTGAATCTAAAATAGACCCGTTTCACTTGTTCTCAAGTTAAGTGTTCATGGCTTGGGGTATATCCTGCAGACATGTTAATTCTGAGTAGGAAGGTTGTATATAGAGGCGGGATAGGAAAGGAGAAAGTTCGATCGCCGTTACGGTGGTTTATGATTACGATGATGATGATGATGATGATAATGATGACGATGGTGATGATGATGATGATGATGATGATGATGATGATGATGACGATGATGGTGTTGACGATGATGTTGGTGATGAAGGTGATGATGTTGATGATGTTGATGATAATGATGATGATGATAATGATGACGATGATGGTGATGATGATGATGATGCTGATGATGATGACGATGATGAATGTTGTGATGGTGATGATGTTGTTGATGATGATGATGATGAGGATGATGATGGTGATGATTATGATGATGATGTTGATGTTAGATCCCTACAGTTGGCAAACTCCTAATATAGTAGCAAAATCTGAAATAGCGAGTTAGATCGCTACAGCTGGCAAACTCCTACTATAGTAGCAAAATTAAAATAGCGAGTTAGATCGATCTAACTCGCTATTCCAGATTTCGCTACTATATACTGAGTAGGAGTTTGTCGCTACAAACTTTTGCTCTTATATATAAGAGCACAAAATCGCTATTTTTGCGATATTGTTATTTCCCAATAATAACACAAACTAATATAGTTAGACAACCGTACGCCGCCACTAGACAGTTATAAAATCAACATGATCAGCATGCAATTTAGATTGATATCAAGCATAATAAACCGGTTATCATGTTATGACACGAGGACTACACATTTATATTCCCATTCTCAGCGGCTATACACAGACGTTTTAGCATTCGTAACTTAATTGTGTCGTTTTAATACATATTTGCAGTAAGCATGGTAAGTTCGCAGGTACGTGATTTAGGGCGCATTGATGAAATTAAAATGATGAATTGTGATAAAATGTGGCAAACCCGGTTCTCTCATTCGTGCTTAATCAATAATATCTCCATCCTCTTCAATATATTTTCTAACAATTTCCAAGGATTATATATTGACAGAATTCGATGAAATAACACCTCGCAAGATCAACTGGGTCGCGCAAAACTTGTATTTCTTATTGTTTTATTTTTTTTTCCATTTTGTATGTTAGTAGTGGCGTGACTTATTCGGACTGATTCGGGAAGCATGTGCTTATATTCAGTTTTTGTTTTATTTACGTGTCAGATAAGATACCTGTTTATAGTATAATCAATTAGTAACGACTCGAAAGATGAACTTATCGCTTTTGTATTTGTATAAATAACACTGCGGGGGGAAAAAAACAGTTCGTATGGCGTGTTTATTTGAATAAATGGCATTCAGAAGAAAACAAAACTCATACTGCATATTGTTTCTTTAATTGTTTCTGTAGAAACTTGTACAGCTACAACTAAAACAGTGTAGGATCAGATAATGGAAATAAATGTGATCATCACTGACTCGCTTATTAGATTTAATCATGAAACTGAGCGGCAAGGTTTGACAAATTACTGCCATAGTTTTAAAAGGGCATTCTAGTGTCTATTTACGTGCAATTAATATAATTTGCTTATAGAAAGTTTATTTTACTACCACAGATATACACGTTTAGATAAAGTAATAATTCCTTCATTATCGAACACGGCATTCACCGAAACAATTATTATAATTTTACGATCAAAATTAATTAAGACAAAGTGATTGTCGGTAGTATTTCAAAACTCATTTTCTCTCCATTGTATGATTACATGTGGTTGTTTTTTATGAATTTGCGTAGTCGAAAAGTAAATTTGACGTCATCAGTGGTCATAGTAAAAATAATATAAAATATCGAATTGTAGAAACACAATACAAAACAAAGTGTGAGTCGGCATGATAATGTTAATTGGAAAGGTACACAAACTAGAGTATGTTTATCTGGTTTATGTTCACATTATAGACGTCATAACAATGGTTGTGTATCTTAAATGAGGATAGTGGTGTAATGTGTGCGTGTGTGTTTATGTGTGTATGTAATAGCTCGAGTTTGTAAGGATGTATGTGCGTGTGTGTGCATTATGTATGTGTATGTAATAGCTCGAGTTTGTAAGGATGTATGTGCGTGTGTGTGCATTATTGTATATGTATGTGTTGCGTGTGTGTGCGGGTGTGTGTGTGTGTGTGCGCGCACACGTGATAATGTGGCATTTAACTCATTACAGTCATTCCCGTGCCAATTTTGGCACATAAGGCGGCGCCTACCTCCGATTCATTAGCCCTAGGCCACACGTCTACTAGGCCACCAGTCCTCTGGTAACTCGGGTGAGTAACTTCCCTTCCCCATTCTATAAATGACAAGAAGGCAGAAAGTGGCATTTTTCAAGTTTTTGGTATGACCCGGTCTGGGTTCGAACCCTGGACCTCCCGTGCATGAGGCAGACACTCTAACCGCTAAGCCACCATGCTCGGTTATTTGTTGTATTATTATTATTTTAAACTCATTTTAACACTTACCCAGCCAGTTGTATCAGAGCTCCGTAGTGCATCACGTGTATTTGATAGAGTAGATTGCAGCATCGGCTCTCTAAGTCACTCCGATTTGTACTATGAGCACAAGTGGTGTAGCGTGGTCGGAATGATTAGCGATGGGGGGGGGGGGGGGGGGGCACACCTTATGTATTTCTGTATAGTTTTACACATTTTCCCCTCATGTCTGTTAATGTTGTTTACAAATTATTGGATGCACGTGCCCCCTCCCACCCCCCCCCCCCCCCGGCCCCCGTAGCTACGCCAGTGATGAGCACATACTTTGAGTAGAGCAATCACGATTTGTCCAGAATCGATATCAAATAATCGCAAATTACTTGGCCCTAAGCACAGTCATGAGGGCCAGTCATTAACCCAGAGGGTGGTAATTATTTTTAAGCAATCATTTGGTTGGCGAAGAAAAATTTCTAATAACATTAACAATAATTCGCTCGTGGGTTTTCTTGGATAAACAAACAGGAATACAGCAACTTACTCACGTATTACGGGAAGTGGGGACAATGTGCAGATTTTACGACGTAACTCCGTGGTTTTTCAGCATAATGACGTATTTAAAGGGATCAAATCATCAACACGCTTTTCAATTTCGAAACAAAACATAAGAAGTAATAGAAGTAATTTTCAGAATGAAGATTTCAAATCGCGAATTTCTTTGGATTTTCAGTATCTATGAGGACGATTGAATTTGATATTATTTATTCAGTTACTTAAATTTATTTAGTTCTCGGGACAATTGACTGGTTTGTACGTGTATGTTTTTGTTTTGGCATTGATAATTTGCTTTCTGAGAGGGATCATAATACAACATGCCTACAATGCTAACTATTTCAAAAATAGTGTCGATGCTATCAATAACTTCCGGTCAAATCTGGGGGTGTTTCACAGTTCTAAGTTGAATTTACCTACATGGTGCACCACAAACCAACGTATTATCTAGTCTACACCACCGTGGAAGCCGACTTACCAACATTGTGTAGCATGTTGTGTAAAGCCCGGCGCAGACAGATCCGACTCGACCCGATCCGGCTGGTTTTCAGTCAGGTTAGGGTCAGTTTCGCTCAGTCGTAGCCGATTCAACATGTTGAATCGGCCTCGAATGACCTCTGACTGGCTCTTGATTGGCAAAACTGGAGTCCTGGGGCAACGCATACTTAGTTAATCAGGTTGAAAACCAGTCGGATCGGGGCAAGTCGGCTCTGTCTGCGCCGGGCTTTATGCCCGGCGCCGACTCGAACCGATCCGACTGGTTTTCAGCCTGATTAACTCAGTATGCGTTGCCTCAGGACTCCGATTTTTCCAGTCAAGTGCCAGTCGGAGGTCATTCGAGGCCGATTCAACATGTTGGATCGGCTCCGACTGAGCGAAACTGACTCTAGCCTGACTGAAAACCAGTCGGATCGGGTCGAGTCGGCTCTGTCTGCGCCGGGCTTTACACGTCGTTGTTACTTTCGAATGCTTTCAGTACAACAGGTATAATGGATACAAAAGTGGAGGGAGTCAAATTTCTACGTGTCGCCCTTTCCAAATGGCACGTTTTTATCGATATTTAACAGATCATGTCCATTAAACGCGCCGTGTGAATTGTTTTCTGATGGCCCACATTTTTACTGACCTTCAGTGTGCTATGCTGCAGTCACATATCCCAATAAGGCATTGTCATAAGAGCGAAGTAAAACAATTGTCATAACACGCAAGTGAACGTGGCTATGCCGTGGCTGCTTCTTGGCAATACTGCCATCAACGTGGCAATATGTGACAGTAACTGCATGAACTGGGTAACGGTTAAGTTTTCTGTCACGGACACAGCTCTCTGTTATGAATTGTCATATAGGCCGCGTAAAACACATGTACTATGTAAACTATTATTTTACGGCGCCATACACGCCCCGTAACACACGGGCCTCGTAAGGCCACATAGTATAGCCACTGCAGACACTCGGCCACACCCGTAACCGTAATGTCCCAGTCATACCAACCGGTAAAGTATAGCCGTGAGTGCCAACTGAAGCAAATTTAGAGCGATTATACGACGATTACGACGCGATTATACGCGGGTCTAAACAAAAAAACAGCATATGAATGGACTAGCAAAAGTTCGAATATAATACATTATTATGTTTGCTAGTGTGTTGATTTTACAAATACTATTACATTTTAAATTATCAGTAAAATCTCGAATAAAAGTCGACTTTTATTGGAATGATCTTAAAGATAAAAGGGCTGATAATGTAAATTTTCAGCCGTTTCGGAAAGGATTTCAATCAAATAGATATTTGTTACTTTCATGGTTATTACATGCCCTTGCAAATCTACGCAATATTATCATTTTGTAGTACCCTCTAAACCGAAGTATTATTTCTTCAATTCTTCGGGAAATGTGTTTCGGCGTCTTTCCTGTCAGCCTACTTCTGTTAATCTAGATCTCGCCAAATGGTGGTCAGAGGAACTTCATTCAGCTTTACTTCCCGCTGCCTGGTCCTTCCAAGCACAGAACGAATTTCAACTTTATTACAATCATTAAAGGATGACAGCAGTTGATGATTAAGTGAAAAATAAGGCAACCTTAAACATGTGAAATATAATTGTAAAAACAAGACACCACATCACTGATTTCTCAATCGAAACAATTAATTCACACTGTGGTTCATCCGTTCGCTCAATATTCTCTCTCTGGAACGAAGCGCACGAAGAGTGCATTCGATTGATGTACTTGGTTACTTCTAATGGCCCGGTCAGATATCAACGGATATCGGAAACGTATGCCCAACGAATAGACAATTGGCGAAATTAAATTATCCGGTGATGAAAGTCGTCTCCATTGCTTCATGTACAAAACATAGAACAACGTACATCACCGGACAAGGAACGGACAAGAAACGTATAGAACGGATGGAAAATTTAGCCCTCCGTTTGACATCCGTTTGCGCAATCCGTTGATATGTGACCGGGCTATGTAAGGCTGGTGTTGGCATGTCTCTCTTCTAGTTCCCAATTGGATCTCATTCTATTGCATGGATGGTAAGGGGACAGTTTTTCCCCTCACTGCAAACCTATGGGGGAAATATATACATAATTATGATGATTGTGCTTTTTCATGCTGTGTTTATCCCGCCGTGATCATCATATTCACCTCCTCTCCTCTTACCTCTCTCTCTTCCTTCTTTCCACTCCCCCTCTCCGCTCTCCTTCATCGCTCTCTCCCTCTCTCTCCCTCTCCCTCCACCCCATTTCCATTTGTATCCCTAATGTTATCCCGCACAGCCCCCCACCCCCCGCCCCCTTGTCGGATATCTTGCCCCCTGCTCTGCACCCGCCTTCCAGGTTGACCCAGCCTGTGTAATGCCATTTCTTTTCAGGGCCCCACTTGACTCTCTCTAGTCCAACCTAGTTCGGGTTTCAGGGCCAGGGAAGAGGCACCAAGTTCGGCCAAAAGGCTTTGAGCAAAATTTGAGAACGCCGTGAAAGTAGAACATCATTTACGACTTCCGGAAGCATGGGGGAAGGAGGGGGGGTGGGGGGGGGGGGGGGGGGTATGGTTCATTTGATTCTCATGCTTATGTTTGATTGTTTTTTGTATTATTATGTGAAGGCACATGTCCCCCTCGCCTACCTCACCCAGGCGCTAGGCCACTGGGCTGGTAGGTAATTGGAAGCAAGTTTATAGCGATTCCTTGTTTGGGATAAGAATAGTCCAGGGGTGACAACACACAACGATATACAAATGGATACATAATGATTTGTGTTCTCCTTTTTTGAAAATTCTGAAAGAGTGGCAAAAATAGATCTGCGCGGAGTTTTTCAGACATTCCCGTGCATCGGGGGCCTTTTATACAGACTGAGTCGGCCCGATGATGTTTTGTGACTTTAAAATTCTTATGAAGTTGAGAGGAAAATGTATTTGTTTTCCTATTGATTATTTGATTCAACAATATTCACTATTGAATGAAACATCGCTTAAACAGTAGTAATTACAACATAAACATCATTACCAATATACTACCACCACAAATAACAGCATCACGACCACCAACATCATTACCACTAACAAACAGAAACCGCAACAACAACACAATCGGCCACAATAATAACAGCAACAAAAACAACAACCGAATCTAGCCACGTGTTTTTTTCTCCATGTAAACAGGAGACAAACAAGTAAGATAAAGTATTTTTCGTGAATGTATTATCCATGTGAGTTATTTTCTACAATTCCCTGGATATGTCATTTGTCTGTCATTTCATACCACAAGCTCAGTTCAAATTGAAAATATATGAAATATTAATGATTGAAGCAATACGCGGGATTAATTCCACAAAGTCATTCTGTTTTTCTTCGCTATTGTTGTTGTTTTTTCACTAAAATGTTTAGAACTATATAGGGATATTATTTGTGTTATTGAGCAACAACCATTTTGGAACGTAGTACTAAGAGGCTTAAAGGGATAGCACATTTCTGGTAAAACTGAATTTCAGTAACCAAAACTTGCACAATGTCATTACAAACTAAAGAAATAAAAACTTACAAACGGCTAGGTAAGAAGCCTGTTATAATATTTAAAAAAACAGCCGTTTCAACACAAGAGGGCGGTTTCTTAAAACATATTGGTTTTAATCATTTTGTATTAGCAATTGTGAATGCAATATTTTGTTAAAATCATGATTCAATAGAGAGATTATAAGCAAATATTTAAATACCACTTTTGGTAAATGTTAAAAACAGTGTAGGCATTATAATTACAATTTTTTTCTTAAATCATCGAACAAATGTGGGCCCCACATTTATTCCAATCGGATATATTTATTAAAATTTATCCTGTATCTCAACCAATTTTTATCAAAATCAGTTTGTATTATCTTTTAAATCACGTCGCGCTCTTCCAAATATTACACTCAGTTTTTCATGACCTCACAAATTCAATATTTCTCGAAGCGCCCTCTATACCATTATTGAACTATCCCTTTAATGTATATTATATCTACTATTGGGAGATATCAACGAACGGGAACGAATTATCTGATATGGAACTGACCGCGGGATCCCGAGGCAAAGATATCTGAAAACCTAGCGCGACTACTTACGATTTGTGGAATATTATTTCATCTCCGTCAAATGCTCTTTATTTCAATAAGCTAAAGGGCCCCTTTGAAGACTGATCAATTAGAAATTCAAACGTTTTTTTCCTTGAACGCTTCCTCCTTGGTGTTAATATTCTCACAGAGCTCTGCAATGTGGGTCACGGTCAGTGGCGCAGCGTGGTCGGACTGATTAGGGGCGGGGGGGGGGGGCACAAATTAGTTGGGGGCACACCCAAATGTTTTCTTACTGTTTACAGAAATGATCCCTTATGTTGTTCTGGACTCCATTAAACACTCAATGACGTCCTGTTGGGATTCCCGATAGTTGGCCATCCAGCCGTTTTATAAAACTTGCATTGTAAATAACCGTATTAATATTGTTGTTTTTTTAACGGAAAATACAAACCACCCAATCAATCAATCAATCAATCAATCAATCAATCAATCAATCAATCAATCAATCAATCAATCAATCAATCAATCAATCAATCAATCAATCAATCAATCAACCAATCAACCAATCAACCAATCAATCAATCAATCATTATATCTATCTATATATCAATCAATCAATCAATCAATCAATCAATCAATCAATCAATCAATCAATCAATCAATCCATCAATCAATCAATCAATCAATTAATCAATCATGTATTAATCAATCAATCAATCAATCAATCAATCAATCAATCAATCAATCAATCCATCAATCAATCAATCAATCAATTAATCAATCATGTATTAATCAATCAATCAATCAATCAATCAATCAATCAATCAATCAATCAATCAATCAATCAATCGATCAATCCATCAATCAATTATTCAATCAATTAATAAATCAATCAATCAAACACTCAATCACTTAATCAATTAATCATTCAATCAATCAATCAATCAATAAATCTTCGATTTAGTCAAGTTATTGAGGGCAGGTGTCCCCCCCCCCCCCCCCCAGTTGATGCAGCGCCCCTGCGTCACGGTACACAGGTTCCCACAGGCAGTGGGTTAAGTGTGTACTTACATTATACTCTTGACATCCACTACTGGTCTGCATAATACACAGTCGGACATAATTATTCAATAGGGTTTGACTTGGTTTCATATTCTTGTGTGTTAATTGATATTGTTGTTGTTGTTTTGGGGATCGTAGGTCATCCTATTTATACTTACATTATATTTGCTTCTAATTGTTTTCTACTCGTATATAGTTACATAATAATTTGTATTTCATTTCAGATCATTGTCTAACTTAAACGCTGGTACCGGAAGCTCTGGTTTACTTGGGTTCCCCGTACTATGTTGCAGATGTTCTAATTGATTGATTATGCAATTTATATTGTACTGTATACATCCTCGTGCTTTACATTGTATTGTCTTGCCTTGTTCAAGTATCCTATTTTGAAATATATTTGATTGTGAGATATGGAAACATAAATTTAAATCAAATCAAATGCAAGCCCACAGGGCCAGCCAGCATAATAATAATACTAATATATTCGATTTATATAGCGCCTAATATAAAATTATCTCTAGGCGCTAGGATACAGAAGAGCGGCTGATCAGGTAGGTGCGTGGGGGTAGTGGGCGTTGGGGGGGGGGGGGGGTGGGTGGGGTGGGGGGGGGGTGGGGTGAAGCCCCTCAATATTGAGGTGGTGAAGCCCACCCCTCAATATTGAGGGGTGAAGCCCCTCAATATTGAACCTACATTTTGGCTGGTATTTTTTTACATTTTTTTTACATGTTGACATAATGGAACCTACCTATAGAATTCACCTGTCCAGAGTGGCCACTTTTCTTGTTTCCCTTATAAATAAGTGGCCACTTCACACAGGTTTGACTGTATAATGTTATGGAACCTGTTTATATAATTCGCCTGAACATAGTATAGCATCCCCGTCATGTTTCCCTTAGGTGGTCACTATACCCAGGTTTGGCCGTACCTCGTCTGATTTTCAGTCATCGACACGATAGCTCGTATCGTCCCCGGCGTAGCTTTGTGGTAGTTGCTAGTTCGGATTTCTTTGGGGATTTCGACAAACAATATTGAAGGGGAAGGTAAAGTTAGCAGGAAGCGCATCAGGGTGGGAGGGCTTCGAGGTCTTGTCAGACCTATGTAGCCGAATAGATGAGGCTGTCATCAATTCAGGCCCGTAGCCAGGATTCTTCAAGGGAGGGTGCGTAATTTACCAAAACGGGACCGAGAACACTGGTTGAGAGTCGTGTGCAAGCGTATGGGTGTGGGGGGACGTCCGTCGCGAAAAAAAATCGAGGCCAAGGTCGAGACCAATGGTTAAGTTGTGCAATCAGGAGAGAGGGGGGGGGGGGGGGGTCCAAGACCAATGCTGAGAACGAGAACGATACAAATTAGTGGAATCGAGACCGGTCAAAAGTGGACCCGAGACCGACAAAAAATGGACCTTTCTAAACTTGTGGGGGGGGGGGGGGGGGTGGGGAGAGAGTGCGTTCGCCCCAACGCACCTCCCTTCCCACGAGACTGTCAATGTAAAACAGCACTCCGTCATGCAAGGCCGCCTAGGACATTAAGGAGTCGTCTCAGTATACGGCTGGGGAGGCCAGAGCGTTAACAAGGCCAAACGGCATTACCTTGAAGTGAAAAAGTCCGTCTGGGGGAGTGAAAGCTGTCAGAGATTTTGACTCAGATGCTCAGGGTCACTGTACCAGTCCTGCCAGTATTCTTTACTAAAGTCTATTTTGGTGACGAACGTACCCTTGGCGATCGTTACGAAGAGTTCATCTATATCATTAAAGGCCCAGTCCCATACTGACGATTTTCACGGCGATCGCAAACGATTTGACGTTCGTCGAGAAAATCGCTTAGGTCGTGTTGCATCGTATTACATCTTATCGGTTCTTCCAACCATGGGCGTAGATCTGTCATTGATACCCATTCAACTGGGGGATGATCTATTCATTCATCCCCCCCTGATGAATAGGTATTACGTAAGTCGCTACGCCCATGCCCAAAACCGTGGCTAAATCGAGTGATTCGTTCTAGTAAATCGTTGCGAGTTGTTGCGAGTCGCCGTGAAAATCGTCAGTATGAGACTGGGACTTTAAAGACCCAGTCCCATAGTGGCTCGTACCGCTCACGTAGCCCGGTGCATGCTTGTTGCTAGGTATGATTTCTGGTGGGATTTGAACATGTTGATCAAACAATATCGAAGGGTAAGGTAGGTAGCAGGAGGTACATCAATAAATCAATGCGTATATGACGAAGTCGATGCAATATTCATAACACCGATGACAAACCGAAAGGGAGGTAGTATTTATAAACATGGAGATAAATTATTACAATGCGATTGCTTTGGTTCTCTTTGTCTTGTCATTGGTTACCTCTCAGTGGGTGAGCAATATCATATTATTTCCAGACATCGATCTGGTTTTATTAAATAGGAGAGGATTTTAATAATTTGAGGACAATCGATTTATACTTCGTAATCAATTTGTCGGGTGAATTGCTCTGATTTATTTCATATTCCCCAATAATATTATTTCATGTATTTTGTATGTATCAGTGATTATAAGGAAGTACAGTAAATGAACCCATTATCTGCTGACACCGGGTCTAATAATTGCCAGCATGTGGATTATTACACCTATAGAAGATAATTGGTTAAGATTTTCCGATCATTGCCGAGCCCAACTATCTACTTTTCTATGTATACATTATGTATGCATGGACTTTGCGTAGTTAGAAGTTGCTACGTTCAATTGGAGATTTAACCGCAAACAAATTATGATAGAGGGCGGGCTACATGTATGTATAGTCAGAGCCGTTTATCTCTATCAACATCACAGTATAGTTACATTTGCATTCAATTTTTAATCGATATTTAAACAATATATAATATTGCACAATATTTGGTAACAAAGGGAAAAGATTCTGTAAAACAATAAGAAGTTGTGTAAATTCAGTTCGTGAATATGCCATGTTTGTGAGGGCAATAGCAATGGCATGCAATAGTCATGTATTACTTGGGTTTACAGAGGCTTGCCCCAAATGGTTAGGAATAAAACCTCTTTTGCAATGTTTTCACAGACCCTGCGTCCTTAATACCGATACCCCGGCCATCGATCATGGCCTTTGGATACACACCACGATCAGCCCAGCTGCACTCTTCTCACACCCAAAGAAGCATTCCAGCAAGAGCTGCACGCACGACACAGTCTGTACACAATATGCACCTGATTTCCGGTAGATTAAAGAAACGAACTCCCCACCTCCTCTTATAGTCCAGCGGCATAGCTGAACAATTGTTCACTTTTCTCTAAAAGCATGAAATTTGGCACACATGTAGATAAATATATTCTAAGCAAATTTGGATATTGAGCCCTCTGAGATTTTGCCCACGAAGGCCATGGCGGCCATTTTTCAAAATGGCCGCCATTGACTATTGAAGTGATAGAGGGTTATGTTAATATATGCATTATTATTCATCCTATTCTTCTTAAATATGTTTATTCAAGTGCTAAAAACATTAAACCATAATTCAAGAATATAATGTATTCCAAATCAATCAATATGGCGGCCATTTTTTCAAAATGGCTGCCGTTAAGTATTAGAATAATACTATTTTGTTGAATATTTATATATTATTTAATTATTATTCATCCTATTCTTCTTAAACATATTTATTCAAGTGCTAAAAACATTAAACCATAATACAAAAATATAATTTATTCCAAATCAATCAATATGGCGGCCATTTTTTTCAAAATGGCCGCCATTAAGTATTAGAAAAATACAATTTTGTTGAATATTTGCGTTATTGTTCTGATTTGTTCATAACTAGGTGATTCAATATACAAAACATTTGGTGAGTAGCCAAGTATAAAACATTGTGTCAATATGTAAACAAAACAATACACATGGCGGCCATTTTGAATAAAAATGGCGCCAATTGATTAACAGTATAAGGTTTGTGTATTACTTTTTGGAATGCGTCATTATTATGTATAACGTATTTTGGCTTTCTATAAGAATAACTGGAATTGTTCTGTCAATGAGCGAGTATATAATTCATAATTCTCCACATCATACATTTGTTCTCAGGTCTCTCACATACCACAGCTAATCCTGGTATTACTTTACCTCCTCCCAACATCTTGTCATCTCATAAAAACAGCCTATATACTGCACTCTCTCTGAGAGTATTATGTAACTACATGATGTACAATTTGTATGTGCTGTACTCTAGTAGAGCAAAGGAACTATTCTATGTATGGGAAATAGTATCTGCCAACTGTATAAGATGGAGCAAGTAGTCTGCCCCCCCCCCCCCCCCCTACTCTGCATGGAAAGGTGTTCACTACCGCCGCTGTAGGCTACCGCCGCTGCCACCACATTCATTCCACGGAATAGGAATCTCACATATGTGGGAGATTGGCGGAATCGTGGAACCATGCATGCTCTGACGATGGGGTAGATTGAAATATTGTCACAATGAAAGCTCAAGCAGGTTCCAAAACAGTTGACAAGCTGCCCCTTTTCTACACTGAAGTCACACCTGTTGACGCAAGCATCAAAGGTTCTACGATTCCTCTGACAAGTAAAAACGACACCAGTGGTTAGAGCACACCAAGAGCACTGTTGAAGAGTTACTCGAATCTGCCAACGTTGCTGAAGAAGTTTCATGGGTAGCATATAATGCCAAACAACAGGAACCAGGTTTGCATGCTACAATCACACCTACTGCATTGCTGCTTCTCTTCCAGGAAAGTGCCCATACTATTGCTATGATAAGGCATTCCATGAATGTAGTAAGCCAAGCTGTGGTGCATCTCAACCCAGGACAGACTCCACACCAACCATTGTTTGCTCTGGCAAAGCAGATACAATGGAAGTTGCCAGACCAATACGGAGAGGACAAGCTGGTTGTCATGTTTGGTGGCCTACATGTAGAAATGGCAGCTCTCAAAACCCTTGGTATCTGGCTTAATGGACGTGGTTGGGTCCAGGCTCTCGTCCAGGCTGAGATAGCTACTGCAGGAACTGCGGATTCCTTCCTTCGTGCAGCACATGTCACGCGCACACGCAAAGCACACCACATCACTGCCGCCACCTTGTACATACTGCAACAACGCGCATATGCTCAATACAGCCGCACGAATGCTGACAGTGACCGCCCGCATGTGGACTTTGAATCCTGGTGCAACTTGAGAGAAAAGGATTATCCACATTTCCAGTTTTGGGCAACAGTTCTTTCACTGGAACTGACCATTCTTGTGTATATCCGATCACTCCGCGAAACAGACTTCAAGATGTATCTGGATGCCCTGACAGAAATGGCTCCCTGGTTTTTTGCACTAGACCACACACACTATGCTCAATGGGTACCGGTTCATCTCCGTGACATGATGGAACTGCCAAGCAGACATCCAGATCTCTACAGTAAATTCATCGCAGGCAACCTCACTGCCAAGAAAACAAAGAGGGTGTTCTCTGCATCCCAATCGACCAAGCCCATGAACAGAACAATGCTATCACCAAAGGTGATGGAGGAGCTGTAGGCCTGACAGATGATCCCAATGCTCTGCGACGTTGGATGGTATCCGGTCCAGAGGTTGCAAGAGCAGTTATTGAATTTGAGGATACGAGCATGCATCACCACTACCACAATGAGATTTCCCACCACGAGCAGACAGCAAGCGTGCATAAATCATTTGCCAAAGATGTTCAGGCACTACTTGCTGCCTTTGAAGATCTAGGAAACCCCTTTGAGGAGGATAGACAGGACCTTCTAGTCCTTGACACCAAGAAAATAGCCAACCCTGCCGTTGTGGAGACAGTGCGTACTGTTAAACAAATTGGCAAGCAGCAGTTTGACACCTATGTTAATGCCTGTATCCTGCAACAAACTAATGGGATTGATGATGCTATCCATCGCAACAAACTACACCTGTTCAATACTGTTCCACGCCAGGCAGCAAAGGGAAAGCTACAAGTAATGTCACTAAAAAAAGAGGCGGAGCTCTTCTCTCGACTCTACATCAGTTGTCAAACCCGTGATGGAAATCTGGAAGAAGTTTTTAGCCATGAGAATCAAGCAAGCCCACCTGCATTGTCTGATTCAAGGAAACTTCACACAGGGAAAAAAGGTGACTTGTTGTGCCTAAATGATTCCGCTAAAGCCCAACCAGAGCCTCCTCCTGTCACTGATGTTATCCTTGATGTGGCTACAATCGCTCAGATGTTGAAGCCTGGAACATCCAAGACTTTCGAGAAATATGCACTCCAGATCTTCATCCCATACATTGTGCTGCACTTTCAACATGCTCGTCGCCTTGATCTTGTGTTGGACAGCTACAGAAAAAACGTGGAAAAGGTGGGCGACGGCCAGTTGTTGGGTCGGCAACAATTCCAGGAAACTGGCAGAGTTTTTGCGTGTGGACGACAACAAAGTTGGAACTATTCCGATTCCTCTCCAATCTGCTTGTACAGTCCTTTCATGAAGAGAACAAAGAACTTTTCATCACTGATGGAGAAGAAGTGCTGAGTGTCCCACAAAAGAATGACATCATCATGCTTGCCCCGTATAGTCACGAAGAGGCCGATACTCGTGTGATGGTACATGTGGCTTATGCTGCCCAACATGCTCATCACAAGTTACTTATCCGGACTGTGGATACCGATGATGTTGTGTTGGCTGTGATGGTAACTCAAAGCTTGCTAGATGGGTAATGAACTTTGGATAGCCTTTGGTACAGGAAATGTCCTATGTATCTGCCAGCCCATGAAATGTCTGCATCACCGGGACCGGAGAAGGCACACGCTCTGCCTATCTTCCACGCCTTAACATGTTGTAATACCGTATCAGCTTTTGTTGGGCATGGAAAGAAGTCTGCATTATGGGCAACGTGGAATGCTTTGCCAGAGCTCACTGATTCCCTAACTACCCTGGCAGATAGCCCTGCAAGTATCCCTGCATCATCTTTCTCTTTGGTTAAGAGGTTTGTTATCTTGCTCTACGACAGGACAAGTACTGTCACAGATGTCAACATAGCGCGAAGGAAGCTTTTCCCAAAGAAGAGCTCAGTTCAATGCATCCCACCCGCACAAGCAGCATTAGAGCAGCATGTGCGACGTGCAGTCTTCCAAGGTGGCCACATTTGGGGCAAACCATCAATCCACGACCTGACTTGCCTTCACCATCAGACTGGGGCTGGATTATGACGGACAATGGATCCTTCGAACCCCTCTGGACCAAGCTCCCAGAAGCAGCAAAATCCTGCAATGAACTGGTATCTTGTGGATGCAAGAAAGGGTGTAAGAAACGTTACAAGTGCAAGAAAGCGAATCTGCCCTGCATTGGACTGTGTTTCTGTGAAGGTGACTGTTGATTGAATCATGTGGCAACGAGAGGAAATCAAATAGTAAGTGATGAATGAGTTAAATCGCAGGGCAAATATTGATCACTGTCGTGTTCATGCAGTTGTACCCCTATGATACTGATAATGAATGGCGGCCATTTTGTGATAATGGCGTTATAATATTTATTGATGTGTACAAAATGACACATTATATCCCAACAAATTTCCAATCATTCTTAGCAAGGCAAATACGGAATACATTTAATAAATACGCACGTATCTACACAAACTGTATGTATTGTTAATCATACTTGGCGCCATTTTGTATTCAAAATGGCCGCCATGTGTATTGTTTTTTACAGATTAACTTTATAGTTTTTTACAGATTTTTCTTTATACTAGGCTGCTCATCCAATGTTTTGAACATTGAATAGACTAGTAAAGAAAGAATCAGAACAATAATAACGCAAATATTCAACAAAATTGTATTATTCCAAGACTTAATGGCGGCCATTTTGAAAAAAATGGCCGCCATATTGATTGATTTGGACCATATTATATTCTTGCATTATGGTCTAATGTTATTAGCACTTGAATAGACTTGTTTAGGAAGAATAGGATGAATAATGATGCATATATTAACATAACCCTCTATCAATTAAATACTAAATGGCGGCCATTTTGAAAAATGGCCGCCACGGCTCTCCTGGGCAAAATTCCCAAGGGCTCAATATCCAAATTTGCTTAAAATACATTACTCTACATGTGTGCCAAATTTCATGCTTTTAGAGAAAAGTGAACAATTCGGCTAATACAGGGGGCTATGCCGCTGGACTATTATTGGAATTGTGTGCATTTGATGTGCAGAATCGCACTACTGATTCTCTGAGTGTGAAATGTGACGAACATTATTATTATTAAGAACATCAAGCATGTATTATTAATGTCGTCTCGCCATTTCGATGGAACCATGATATTTCTTTGCCGGCCACGAATGTCATATCGAATGAATTATTAAGATGAAGGGACATTTGGGATGCTTGATACAATCACCTATGGAGTATGACGCACTTCTAGTATGTATTTGTGTTATGTCGTCACAATCTCACACGAAGATTTAAATAAAAGCGATCATTACTCGTGACTAGACTACTAACATGGACTATCCTACCCTCACTCTCTCCCTATCCCTCTCACCCTTTCCCCCTCCTATGATTCTTTAAAATAGTGTGCTCTTTCAAGTTTTACGATTTTTAGTTTTCATTACCTCACAACAAATATTTCTCGAAGCTCCCTCTAAATCAAAACTAAACTATACCTTTAAGAGGAAGGACGACTGGGATAAGGTAGAAGAGGCGGGGAATATCATGGACTACAGTACTACCAATGGGCAAAGTACGTCATGTTTTACATTCATTTACCATAAGAATATAATCGTTTATGTTTAATAATGTGTGTTGAATCCCATTGATATTGTCAGCAAGTGCCAACACAAGTCATTCTTGTCCGTGCATGGAGTTAAACATGGTCTTTCTATCTATATTGATCGATCTTGCTCGAATTTTCACTGAATGTTCTTCTCATTCAACTTACTTCATTGCAGTCTGGCAGTGAAGACATCATGACAGCATAGGCGTACCCAGGGGGGGGGGGGGGGGGGGGGGTCAACCCCCCCTTACACGATTCTCAACTAATGGTCTTGGTCTCGACCTCGAAAATTTTCTACGGACACCAACCCCCCCCCCCCCGCCCCCCCCCCCCCCTGAAAAAAACCATGGGTACACCACTGCATGACAGAATAAGGGTAAAAGCGTAAGAGGAAAGAAGACATATTGATGCATAGGGAGACTGAGATAAAAGAGAGAACGAGGCGGGGGATTGAAGGGTAGTTAGGGGGAGGGGTGATGACATAACAGTTAGAGAGAGCTGGGGGGGGGGGGGGTGGGTGGTGAGAGAGATGGAGAAGTAAAGAACGGATGGGGGCAGAAGTTGGGGGGAGGGGGGCTTGGGGGTTGCATCCCCTCCTTGAGTTTTGAAAACGGCCATATTCGGGCAAAAAGAACCCAACATTCGGGCAAGAGCATGTCAAATTCGGGCAAAGTCATATCATATTCAGAAAAAGGTATGTTATATTCCGGCAAAATCATGGCATATTCTGGAAAAGTCATAAGAAATATAAATGCTCTAGCAGTAAACTTGTGATAACTTCTTTTTTTGTTTGCGCTTGTCGGGTGAGCATGCGGAATATGGTATTCGGGCAAAAGACATCAGCGGGTATGATAGATAAAGAGAGGAGGTGAAAGAGAGGGGGAGAGTGGATGATAGAGAGAGAGAGAGGGGAGAATAGAGATGAATAGAGATCGATCGCTAAAAGGATATAAATAGCATGAACAAAGAGTAACGTTTGTTTTACTGTCACTTCTTGCAACATTGTTCAGCGAAAAAAACATTTCTTTGCAGATAAATGATTTAATGGATATGGTTGCAATGCGCCCACGATTTTGCCTGCGCAAAATTGTCTGCCCCTATATATTAAAGGGATTAAGTAACTTTGTTGACATGTGCAAAAAGTAATGAATGGTTGATACAATGTATATTGTTGTTATCTGATATGTCTACCGTTGTCTAATGGGTAAAGTGTGAAAATGTCAAGTTAAATGGATATGGCCGAGTAAAGGGCAAAGTGGTACTCACTAACTCATTGCACTGACTTTGTACGCGGTTACGACTATCCAATGAATAGTTTAACATCTGAACACTTCAATCGTAAATATTTTGTTAACGAAAGGGAAATTCGAAAAAAAAACGAAACATGTCCCATGCTTCTTTTGTTAATACGAATACAACAAGGTATGGGTGAACCGCTAGAATTCCAAATGGATTTTGAGGATTTTGACAATGTTACTAAATCCCTTTAATACTTCCCGACCCTTAAACACCCTCAACTCCCATCTACCCTTCAAGTGTAACAAAGGTATGACGTTACAAAAGGGCAAATACGCGACACAATTCAATTGTTTTATCGTCTAGTCATCCATCCACCCATCAATTAAGCACTATTTATCACGTTTTACGTAGTCTGTAATTTGATACAAAGCTGTTTGAAATGGTGTAGCGACAGCAAACAGTCGCAACAAGTCATAATAAACAAAAGACTGATATTTCTCAGTTAATTTGATTGTATTTCATCACTTTATGATAACACGTAAGGTCGACTGTCATGTTATATCACCATGGCAATGGCGCGTTGGCATAACTATCGTTTATTATTAAACAATCTCTCATAAAACATTTATTTTATTTGTGTCGTGCCATGACGTCCCTATTCATGTGGAGATGCCGTGATTCGCGCTATCGATTTTTATGACCGACCGGATCTCTCTGTTCTTCTAATCAGCAGGAAACATCAGCAAAATTGCACGCAATATTGTCCAGAATTAATTACAAATTCATATATATATATATGTGAATCAACATAAAAGCCTAACATACATAGTTTGTTTTAAAAATAGATAGATACTTGTATCATTGTATGATTTTGTACATCTTTTCGAAATAATGATTGGACGTAATGAATAAATGTTAATATTAAATTACATAGTTACGTACGTAATAATGTTAATGTCCTCGTTCATGCTCCCTTAAAGGGGTAGTTTAGTTTTGGTAGAGAGGGCGCTGCACATCACAATTTTGTTGCGAGGTAATGAAAAACTGAGTGTCGAATTTGAGAGAACATGTAATTTTAATGGCAGAATAAATTTTATTTGGTCAAAATTGGTCCAGAAACGGCTGGAATATCAATAAATATATCTGATCTTCTAATTATTTGGGGCCCAAATAATTAGATGATTTTTTCAAAAAATTCAAAAAATGCTTACACTTTTTCAAAAAATTTCAAAAGCGTTTTTTAAATAGTTGTTGATGATCTATCTACCTAATCATTATTTCAATAAAAGATCACATGCATAATTTTGTATGAAAAATGGTTTAAACCAATGCCTTTTTAGAGAGCGCCCTCTTGTGTTTTAATGACTCTTTTTTAATGATAACGGGCGTTTTACATAGTCGTTTGTAATTTTGTATACCTTTCGAGCATGGTGGAGTAATAACTATTAGTTTATAATGTTACTGTCCCGGTTTGGGGTACTAAAGTTCAGCCTTTAATATCACGCGGAGAACAATACATGTACCTAATTGTAGCATTATGTTATTTTATTAGAGTTTGATACCAATATGGTATAACTTTCAACGTCAATCGTTCTATTTCCCTCATTCACATCACTGATCCAAACTTCGCATTCATTTATTTTGAGATGTTTGAATTATCATTACTCTAGATAAAGTAGAACAGTGCAATGTAAATAACTTTTAATATGAGAACTGCAGCTGCTATCTCAGCATCTCAGCATCACCTCACATCTAGTACAACTATTTTATAATCAAGTTTATTTACAAAGTAGGTCTCCAACAATGAAATGTGCACTAATAAATGGAACAGAATAACAATCTCTTTTGGAAATAGTACGTTGATAATAATTTGATCATTTGACAACGTTAACGTAAATGTGTAATGATGTTGTTATGTGTGTTGGTGAAACAAGGTGGTGCATGGGGATATATGAATCATTGAGAAGTATTCTTGAAGTTATGCATGTTATACTAAGAGACAATTCATGCAAATATGAAACAAGATATTATTTAAATACATTAAGCCTACATGCTAGATTATCTGATGTTGTATAGGGAGTCAAGCCTTCCTATGACGTCAATACACTGCATTTATTTTTCTCGTCAAAATTAAAGCTACTGTACATGTTACGAGATTAATAAATACATGATACTACAATTTAATTGTTTTAAAAGTTGTAGTTACGAAGTAGAGAATTTAAATTAATAATGCATTACATTTTAAACGCTTTTCATTTAAGAAATAACGAAATCAATCATTGATAGTTTGTTATAAATAGTAATAAAACATTATTGTACCGGCGCATTGCATTTGTAATGACATTCAACTATTGCAATATTTAAAACTACTTAGAGACTGTTGTAAAATGTTTTAAAAGGTTTTATACTGATTTATCACACGAAACTTATTATGAGATTGCGCAAGTCTGACGGCCCCAGTGTTTACCTCAAAGTGTTTTAACTTTAAATGAATGTTGTTATAACACATATTGCGTTTCCATATGGAATTGATTAATCTGAAATTGTTATTCATAACGTATGCTTGTATTCCCCATCGGTAAACGCACTTTTCCCTTGGTTCGTTTCGGCACGTGATTATTTTAATCAGAAAAAAAGACGCCACCCAGATATTTATTAAAAAGTTAAAGTCCTTCCCGTGCCAATGTTGGCACATAAGGCGGCGCCTATCTCCGATTCATTAGCCCTAGGCCACACGTCTACTAAATGTAGTGATATAAGGGGGCCAGTCCTCCGGTAACTCGTGTGATTAACTTTCCCTTCTCCATTCTAGAAGGCAGAAGGTACCATTTTTAAAGTCTTTGGTATGACCCGGTCTGGGTTCGAACCCGGGACCTCCCGTGCATGAGGCGGACACTCTAACCGTTAAGCCACCATGCTCGATATTTATATGTACAGTATTATCAATTGATTTACATGCACGGAACGAGTGGATATGGCCGAAGAAAACCATATTACGACTTGAAATGCATTGTATTGTTTGTTTTGTGTGACTTTTTCGAGCATAGAGTACCATTTATACTCGTTCATAAACCTTTATGGCTGTTTTTAGATTATGCGGACCTTAGTTATCTATTACCGTATATTACTTAACTCAACATGAATTTCCAAGAACGTATTTTCTATGATAAGAGTACAATGATGACGATTCCCTTTTTCATATTCAGAAGGCGTTGTCTCTTCCAGTTATTAATTTCAATGATTTCATCTTCCATTCGAGCCCATACATACCTTCAAGCGGGCAACATTACATGCACAGTGGGACGCTCGTTGTAATCAAAACAGGGCCATTAAGAATGTCCTCTATTCTATCAATTCCCGCCAAAAGCTATTAAATGGGCAGATCATACATCGGTAGGATGATGGAATTTATTTTAGCAGGTGTGACAAGTCGATTCCAAAGCAAATTAAAGTTGTTTACCGCGAAGAATGTTAATGTTAAGGTTGCGTTAAAGGGTCATCACATCCTGGAAATAATTTGGTTTCAAGGAAACAAACTATAATGAGGAATAGTAAGTAAAACATTGAGCAAAGTCGGTCCAAAAGTTGGAGAAATGTACGACGATTTGAACTCGATGAATACATGGTCATATCGGTTTTGAACATATAATTTCACATATTTCCAATTTGTGTCCGTAAAACTAAAAATGTTCTCACGCAATTTCATGATTATCATGCATTGTAGATAATAACAACACATATACAGTATTTACAAACTTGTAAATGCATACAAGTCTCCAATTTGTTATTATTGAGAGTAGCGGTAAAACATTCTTGTAAAGCATTTAGGCAACGGCTCGCAAATGGCGTCACAATGAGCGGGAGGTATGAAATCGAGTCATCAAGTTTGAACAGCTTAATCTTTCTTAATATTTGACAAATATTGACCAAACCTACCAGTGAAAGTTATCCTAAATCACCCACATCTATTGAAAACAGCAGAGTTCGTGGGTGGAATTCCACTTTACGAATATTCCCAATTGTAATATTAAATCATGATCAAGAAAAATGGCCCGTATTCACAAAGGAGGTTTGTAGGAGGTTTGTACAAACCATGGTTTGACCAAGGTTTACATCTATGGAATGCCATTTGTAAACTGATGGAGAAGGAATGTAAACTCCATACTTGTTAACAATGTTGATTGACAATTTACGGTATGCGAGCAGCATTACATAGATGTAAACCATCGTCGAACCATGGTTTGTATACAAACCTCCTACACACCTCCTTTGAGAATACGGGCCATTGATATTGAACTATATGATAACGGAAATCAATTTGAAAAGTTTTCGATTTTGTAATAAATATCATGAAAATAGGAGAATTCATGTTATCAAGTCGTAATCAATCTTCTTGAGATACATTGATTGGCCCTCTAGAGCTACAACATTGCTTTGGTGGGCTATTTTTCACTTTGCGTCTTATATAACAAAAACAAAAACAAAACATTGTCTCTTAGAAAAACTTAATACAATCTCTGTTGCAGTATTGGATATTGATGAATATTTCAATCATTAGCTTTATACCGGATCAAAATGATAGACTGTTGACGTATATATGCGGAGGTTTTTAAAAAGCCGTAATTAAAACAAGTAATAAGTATGTTAACAATACACCCCTAGCCATGTCGTAATTATATCAACTATACCTATATCAATGATATGGATTCATTAACCTTATAATAATTTTCTTTTCAAAATCATATTTGAAACTTTAATCATTGTTCATTCTTCTGAATTATGAGTAATATTTTCATTAAAAAACATCGTTTGCGTAGTGGAAAGTAGTTGATTTCAATACGGCTACTTTATTACGTTTGACTACAATCAAAACCGTTCTTACAGAACGCTTTTTATTCATCCATGATTATCTACATTATAAAAAGAATTAAAAATATCCATTCCATTCCTCTATAACCATAGGCCAAACAAAAAGGTACAAGAGAACCCAGTGTGAAAGCTTCAAGCGGATTTGTTAAACCATTTCTTATAAACAATACTTATATATTGTATTATACTAATATACTGTTGTTAAATGGCGGTGGAGGGTATAGCACGGAATATTACATCCCGAGGGACTTTAAATGCTATTGAGGGAAGAGTAAATAAGTCCCGAGACGAAGTCGAGGGACTTATTTTCTTCACGAAATAGCATTTGAAATCCCGAGGGTAGGAATATTCCGTGATTTTCCCGACAACAAATTTAACAACTGTTTTATCATCTGACTTGACTTGCAGGGGTGTAATATTGCCATGGTATATCCAAAAATATAACACGGCAGCGGCATGTACTGTATTTACTAAGTCATGTGATAACGTGTTATATGTCATGCTTTGTACAATTCGAAATGCCGTCTTCCTGGGGAGAGAGAAGAGGGAGCGGGGGGGGGGGGGGGGGCGGTGCTAGGAAATCAGGTGGATATATCAATAGGGAGGGGAACTTAATGAAGGGCAATTTTATTATGGACAAGGTGACTTTCATTTGATAACAAATTTAAAGCATTTTCATTTTAATTTCCGTAACCGAAGTGAAGATGATAGTAATACGAGTCAAAAGGGATATTTAAGGATATCTCATATATAAAACAAAACAAACCAACAAAAATCAAAAAAACAACCTCTTATTATTAAAACTATCTTTCCAGAAATTAAATAGCTCACTTTTTTTTATTTTAAAAAGGCCAGGAGCAGGCAGGTGTTCAGTACATGAGCGCTGTAGTCATGAGAGTGATGCTCGGGGAGTTTCGGCTAACTATTAAACCTAAGGTACACTCGCTAAATGCCTAGTGCCCTATGATAGACAATCATCGTTTATTCTTGGCATAAAAGGGTTCGGTGTATCATTGCATCAAACTAAAGAAGAAGGAACAGAAAAGGAAGTATAAGAAGAGAAAGAAGATGATGATGATGATGATGATGATGACGATGATGACGACGATGATTATGATGATGATGATGACGATGATGATGATGATGATGATAATGATAATGATGGACAAACAAAACAATTAATCAAAGAAACACAATTATTACGAAGATGTTACTGTTTGTTTCATTATCTAACAAAATTATTATTTCCTGAAGTGCCCTCTAAACCAAAAATGAGCTATCCCTTTCAGATTGCCATGCATACCGGTACATGGGAATGCTACTCCATGTCCACGGGTCGCTATTTTTAACTAGGCTAGTTTTTGACCTCTGCTTAACACCATGTTTATAGTTACACTGAACCAGTATGACTTCCACACCGTGCGCTTTGCGTTCGCAAGATGGCACCGCTCGTCTGATTGATTGACTACATTGATAATAAGTCTCGTGACTTTCCGGTCCAATGGATAGAGGTCAGAGGGGTAGTTGATTGGGGCTGAGTGTGAATGTTGTGTTGTGAGCCGTCTTCGCGCCAAAAACAGGATGTTTTCCATCAACTCTCTTGATTGGATTATCGATCGGAGGGCCGGAGCAGCAATTCTATCATCATCATCATCATCTTCACTCATGTAGATCGAGTAAGAACCAACATGTGATTGTAGGCGTAGGAGGTGGGGCTCCGGGCTCCACCCCCTCCCCAACATTCTATCATTATCATCTTCATGCATGTAGACCGACTTCGAACCAACGTGTGATTGTATAGGCGTTTACAAGACGGAGCTGGGGGATGCAACCCCTCCCCCTTCCCCCTCGAGATATTTGGACACAAAAAAACATTCGCTAGGGTGGATGTTTGGTTCGTACCTTCGTCTCTCAATGCCAGGGTCAGGGCGTCAACGCCCAACCCACGACGGATGTCATTCTGCAAGCCACCATTTGCGTACTGCTGCTCTCTGCCCAGGGGGTTTTGCATAAGCATTTGCAAGCGATTGTAAAGTTGCAAGTGAGAACATACACGCGTTTGAGCCAATCGGATTTTGGCATCTCGCAGCGTTTCGGACCTGCGTTTAATCAAATTTACTAATAACTTTGAAATTAATCGCAATTAAACTGTTATGTTACACCCCTATGTGTATTAAATTGAATGACATGCATGTATACATTGGCATGCTGATAAGTGTTATGGCGATGGTTCGGTTTAATTAATAAGCCAGTGTAATAATAGTACTTAGTACGTAACAACGGATTTGAACATGGATACCACGGAAATTCCGCTTCATGAAACATGCATTTATTACCATCATTATTATTATACCAGCATCATAATAATCACATTCGCGCCTGATTATCATCTCACATTCGAGCAGATGATATCTCACATTCGAGCTGCAGCGTGATGATGGAGACGCCCTTCTCTCAGCTCCTCATACAGGTGGGAAGAGGAAAGGTGCCAGTCGGCCAAAAGGCGAATGTCCTCCATCGTCCATGCAGACTATTAACCTGTTCCCTTCTAGACCTTCCAATCCCCATAGAGTTAATACAGGACCTACCCAATTCCCGTATGCAATGTGTTAACGGTTGCCCATTTGCCCATGCACGTGATGAAGAATCGATACGCCCATCATAACATTCGTGTGTGACAAAATAAACAAGTTTGGACGAAAGTGCAGGTGAAATCGTTTCAGGTCGAATTTTACCCACCGAATCGCCAGACATGCCACTTCATATTGGACATGATAATTAGATAATTATACGGACAGGTTGCTGATGCAATTTCGATCTAGGATGTGTGATGATGTTTAATACTGTAACCAACTATTCCCGGCTAAATGTATGTATACAAAACAAATCACAGTTAAAGGAAACCCCATGATAATTGTATGTAAACGAATTACATTTTCATCAGCCATCAAATATTTATAAAAGACGAAATAAGACTAGTATAAAAGTGGACGTGGGATAACCATGGATATTACTATCCATAAATAAATAAGAAGATTCGAAATGTCCTAAAGGAAAGAAAAGATCAGGGCACATATTCCGCCCTGATGACTAGAAACGTCCCATTCGAGTGATGCCTCATTCTAGCAAGTGATGTCTCAATCGGGTGATGTAATCATTCGAGTGATATGTGACCCATAAGGGGGTCTGGATTACCTGTAACATTTCAATCACATCGAGTAACCCGGGGGACCCGATCATGTTTGTCCTGCATACTTTTCACATCAACGTCGAGGGGTACATTCTCATTAAAGGGATCTATATAGTAACTTTGTTGACATGTGCAAAAAGTGATGAGTGGTTGATACAATGTATATTGTTGTTATCTGATATATCCAATGGGTGCTTTGTGAACATTTCAAGTCAAATGGACGTTATATGGCCGAGTAATGAGCAAAATGCAAAGTGATATTCAGCAACTCATTGCACTCACTTTGTACACGGTTTTCGCGGTCCAGTGGATAATTTAACATCTGAACACTTCAATCGTAAAAACCTTTTAACGAAAGGAACTTTGAAAAACCGAAATCTGTCCCATTATTTTATTGTTAATACGAATACAACAATGTATGAGGGAATCGCTAGAATTAAAACTGGAGTTTGAGGATTTGGACAATTTAACTATAAAGTCCCTTTAACTAGCCAAGCGGCATTATATTTAGAAATATCAGTAAATACATCTGCACATAATGCGTCTTGATGAGTAGAAATGTCCGACTCTTGTAATGCCTCATTCTAGCAAGTGATGTCTCAATCGGCGAGTGATGTGATCATTCCACTTATGCGACCTGTTATGGGGTCTGGATTACCTATAACATTTCAATCGCATTAATAATGGAGACCCATCGGAGTAATGGAGGTATTGCAGAGTAACTCATGGGAGCCGATCAGGTTTGTGCTACTTCTCCACATCATCATTTAGATGTCCCTCCTCATTAACTAACCATATGCTTCCATACTCAGTGGCAAAGCTACGGGGTGCACCCCCGCCCATAAATAACTTGAACATAACAATACAAAACATAATGGTAAATATACATAAGAGATAAGAGATGGTAGAGATACATAAGGTGCCCCCCCCCCCCCCCCCCCCCCATCAAAACAAAATAAATACAAACAAAAACATGAATGAATAAATAACAAATAAAATAAAAACAGTACAAACTAATAAATAATACAAAGCTGCGGGATATTTTCGCGAAATTGTTGCTTATTTCAAGGAAGGTAAATCACTGTTGTAAATCATTTGAGCCTTTCATGACCAGCTCAATTAAAATGTATGCATATTATCATAATTGAATGTACTGTTTTAAATTAAAGTTAATGGAATGTATTGCAATTCAATTCACAACAATCAAACTTTCTTAACAATTACACATGATTACCCGAAATACAACCTCACTTCCCGGTATACGAAGGACGTACGTGACACAATGTGCATACCTTTTGAATATAGTTTTTGTTTTGGTCAACGATTTACCTATTGTGACATTGGGATAAACAAAGTAGGGCTCAAACACGAATACAATATTTGTAAATATTATGTTTATTTTAGTAGCATCTACATGTTTCCATACAAAATAAGGGTAATTGATGATTACACACGATGCATTTTGCTGAATATAAGATCTCTGAATCCGAGTGAATGTTTGTTATCGTGAAAGCAGAGAGAGTGCGTTTACGGGCAGAGGCCCCGGGTCATGGGCAAACTTCAATGTGCAAACTTTACACATTTATCATCGGAAGAGGACACTAGATTGTAAGGATAAGCACTTGTATATAGAAACCAGCAACATAATTATGCCCATGGTCGCCGTCATTACGGAGATTAAATATCTGAGTAAAAACGTCCGTTTAGGGCATGTACATGTTCGCGAACGTCCTTTTCGGATGTATTATTTTCTTTCCTTTGACTTGTTTTGGAGGGAAGGGAGGGGGATGGGGCGTTTGGAGGGGGGGGGGGGGGCGATCATCAGAAAGAGGAACCACTTACCATACACCTGTGGCAACAAACTGTCAGTTTGTTCATTAATACGGATTCATCAAATACAAGTAGAGTACTAGTTGAATTGACGTGGGCACAACCATATCATGCTACCCCCCCCCCCCCCCCCCCCCTCCCACCCTCTTGAGCATGGGAACGCCACAAACGCGTAGGGTGTAAATTATACGGGGAACTAGTAACATTATTGTCCGAATCCTCAAAACTTACTTGGAATTCTAGTGGTTCTCTCATACCTTGTCATATTTCATATTAACAACAAAATTCCGGACAGGATGCTGTTCTTCAAATTTCCATTTCGTTCAAAAGATATGTACGATTGAAGTGTTAAGATGTTAAACTGTCTACGGGATAATTTAAGCCGTATTATGTTGTCGATGTATTATTATTGCCACTTTATTAGGGGTGCCCGTGATGCCCCATCCTACGCCATGATCAGAGGAATGTGACGCCAGCTCTGCCTATAGTCACACTGTGCAATGTCACTGTCCTATACAACCTGTGTCACCTTACCCTCATGGACTGGGTGGACGGGCAAAGTGTACACAACAACACCACTTCAATGCTAGAATAAGAGGCGAAAGTTACCGGAATATGCCGTGCCAAGATCCCGATTTTCATCAATCATTTCCCAATCCAGGCATGTCAGGGGCTGCACAGTTAGCCCATGGGCCCCAACACGCGTGACATTATGCTATTTACCATATGCTATCATTATAAACTACATCCTTTACAACCACGATCCTTGAAACATTTCCCTTGGTTGGCGCCAAGCCGAGTTTGATTTATCATACAAGTACAGAGGCTACATTTTATGATTAATTTGAAAACGATATAGAGAGAATTGTTTGGACACCAACCATTACTTCTTCTTTGCAGGGTTCGTTCTAAATAAACCAAAAGCAAAAAGCTAAACGCTTTGAACTAACCTCACACTCTCATACCAAGCTTGTCCAAACAGTATGAAGAATTATGTTTCAACTAAACAACAAACTTTTAAAACAAGCGAGAGTTTTACTTTATACTGCACATTGCTGGTTTTGGAGACGAGCCAACATATCTGCTACTTTAATTTACGTGCCTTCGCAGTTCTTTTTTTTTCCGCATTGCATGCCGGGTAAATCTAGTACGATCGAATTGCCGAACTTGTGTTTTGTGTATAATGTCAATGGACCCTTTACTTCCTGGCATGACACCCAAAACTAAATGAAGATATTTATTCATGACACTGTCATTGCCGAACATATATCGAGAGCAATATATATACATTTCCAAATTGTTCAAGGAATACGATCGTTTGTTTAAAATTCAAGGATAAAACTCGAGCTTGATTGACAAAAATGACTCTCCTTTCTCCTTGCATGCATGCCTGCCGTACATTGCACGCACACGTATACAACGCTAATGTAATGGGCCCATTGGTTTCGTGTTTAACGAAATCAAGAACCCAATCAAACCCAAATTTAACTACTAAGTATTCATTTCAGACAAACTTGATATGATTTCCCCCTAGCATGGAATATCTAAAATACATATCAATGCGTTTCCATACAAAGACAATTCTTATCCTTCAATTGAGACTGTGTTTGTTGCAGTTTCCCGAGCGAAACATAGCACAGGTACATCGCACAATGCAGTGCGCTGCGAGCCGTGTGATTATAAGTGGCATTCGAGTTTCGAAATATGTTCATCAAAATTCAGTTTGTTGCATTACAATGTGACAGAAATGATCGAATTTGTTGGAAATGTTAGACAGGTGTTGGTCTCTTTGCATGCTTAGCACTGAAAGTGTCATGAAATTAATATTCATGAATAAATATCTTCATTTAGTTTCGGGTGTCATGCCAGGAAGTAAAGGGTCCATTGACATTATACACAACACGGCGGCTGCTACAAGTTCGGCAATTCGATCGTACTAGATTTACCCGGCATGCAATGCGATACAAAAAAAGAACTGCGAAGGCACGTATTTACTGTCTGTACCCAATGAAGATAAACTGGTAAACCGTATGTTTTAATCTGCTGAATGATTTGTCAAGTTTACCTGACACTCTCATCCCAAACCTGTCGAAGGTTAAACGAGGAATTATCATTTTACTGAACAAAAGTGGTTTGTTTGTTTACATTTCAACCGCGTTCTGTTCCTAACACCTCTACAATTGCTCCACTTTCAATGATAACATTTTCTATAAAGACAAGCAGTCGAGAACTAATTCTGCCTATAGTCTGCTAGTCGTAAACTGTTTTCGCTATTTTAGCTTTCAACCAAAGATTTTGTTCTTACACTTATGGTACGCCTTTTTAAAGATTAACTTATCCATAATAGATGATGACAAATGTTCTCGAAAAATAACTGTTCTGTTTGTTGATCGTCCATGCAGCCCAGTATTTCTATACGTATCGAGGATCTGTTTCTTATGATAAACAATTCCCAAAACAGGCGGGGAAAAACATTTACTGAGCAGTTACAGTTTTGCTATGTGCGGAAGACTTCATCCGGAGTACGTTACTATCATCCAAGGTCCGCCGTGGCGTCTGATTGTTAACTAAAATGGAAGTCTGATCACTTTCCTTATATTCGAAATGATTGCAAACTTGTCAAAATAGGCAAGGAATTATAGGTACTACTGATCAGTGAATCATTCGTAATGATTGCGATAGGAATGTTTTCCGTTACCACCCATAGGCGTAGTATAGGAGGCGGGGGTCGGGGAGGGGGCTGGGGCGGCAGCCCCCTTGGAGTTTTTAAAGCGGCCATATTCGGGTAAAAAAGCACCTGAAATTCGGGCAAAACCTTATCATATTCGGGCAAAACCTTGTCATATTGGAGCAAACTATGTCATATTTGGGCAAAGTCATGTTACATTCGGGCAAAGTCATCTTATGTTCGGGCAAAATCGTGTTATTTTCTGACTAAGCCATCAAAACATAATTTGTGGGCGTCAAAAAGGCGAGGACCTTTTTTTTCTTTTTCCTTTTTTTGTTTGCTTGTCAGGTGAAAAGTCGGGAAGGAAAATTATTTGTGCAAAATACCTCATCCCCCCCCCCCCCCCCCCCTGAGAAAAACGTTGCCCTATTTTCTACGCCCATGGTATCACCTTCTTTCATATCCTACCGTCAGATGAATGGTCCAACTCGAATTTGTCTAGATCACACTCCTTCTTGACATACAGCAATCCATAAATTTAACCGATAATCATCTCGAAAACGCCGAAAGCCTGATCGAAGATGCTATGAACCCACCGAGGTCGTGTAGATGTGTGTTGAACAGTTTATAAACCTCATGTGAAGAAGGTTCTTCTATAAAGTAGAATCACATCGATTTAACATTTTCTTATCCTGGCCATTTCAGTGTCATTGGAGCATCATGTGCATAACATATCAATGAATGTATCGAAAGCTGGTATTGAGGAGCTTTAAGTTACACGTACAAATAATATCTTCATTCGATGGGCATCACGCCCCCATATGTCAACAATCAGCGTGATTGTTTTTCAGCCTCCCGGATGAAATTGCGATCGAAATACATTCTCACAAAAGTTAACCTGTTCCCTACAAGATGTTGACATCCTTCTAGAATGGGTACAGAGCACACCAGGTTCCCGTAGGCAATTGATTGTGATGGAGTGTTTATCTTGCTCGCCCTAGGTCCCACATGATCAATGAGACAGAAAGTGAGAAAGATGAAAAGGTCCTATCATGCCCAACCGTCCTGTCAAACATTCATGAGCATTTACAAATTAAAGGGACTTAACAACATTGTCCAAATCCTCAAAATCCAATTGGAATTCTAGCGGTTCCCTCATACCTTGTTGTATTCGTATTAACAATAAAAGCATGGGACAGGTTTTGGTTTTTCAAATTTCCATTTCGTTCAAAAGATATTAACGATTGAAGTGTTCAGATGTTAAATTATCCACTGGACCGCGAAAACCGTCTATAAAGTGAGTGCAATAAGTTAGTGAATATCACTTTGCATTTTTGCTCATTACTCGGCCACATGGCAGATGTGGGCAAGCGAATTAGTGGGTAAACATTATGTATGTCTTTATTGTGTAAAGGATGTCCCATACAGTTTGTACCGCGTGCCTCAATGCCCCCCCCCCCCCCCCCCCCCACCACCACTATGTTTTGTGTTTGTCGTAAGGGTGATATCAAGCATTTTTGTTGTTGCTTTTTGTTGCTATACTTGTATTGAGAATAATATAGGAAGAAATGATATTAGTAATCTACGGACGCACAAACAAGCCATCACAAGAACAGCGAGTCCATCGTCTTACCAGCATTTACGGCTCAATCACTTAGCGGTGCCCCATTTTAGCTTCACCATCTGAACAACTGATTCTCATCCATGCACATGGTTCAAGATCAGTGAGACTGAGAGGTAACAACGGAACGATCCCGCCCGCCCTATTATAGTCTAGTTCTAGACCCTCGGAAGCTGATCTCCGCCACCCCGAAGACCTGTACTACAGCTGCAGTGATCGCTGCTCGGGGTGGCAGCGATCACTGCAGCTGTAGTACATATCTTCGGGGTGGCGGAGATCAGCTTCCGAGGGTCTAGAACCTAGACTAGCCCTATTACCACTTGCTCGCTGGCTGGGCGATCGATGAGCCCCCATCACCGCTCGCAGCCATACACGACCCTTCTGAACAGGTTGAGTATCGTCGTCATGCACCCTGTCCCGCCCTCGTTCGTCCTTCCTACTCGCTACATTATATATCGGTCCACACTGAAACAGAGAGACCGGGGATTTTTTGTTGCTGTTGTTGTCAAACGCAGGGGCCGAAAACTCAGTCTCTATTCCGCCGGTTGTTCCACGTGCTGAGTCGAGATGGGGTAAAACAACGAAGTCAGATATATACAAGAACATTTTTATGTAGAGTCGGTTATTTCTCACTAGGGCACAGGATACATGTGAACGCATGTTTGTAGAGTAGAACCCATTCATATCATTGATTATGGATGGTTATATCGACTCATAATCAACCCAAGACTTCGGGTTAGTCACTAGAATGTTTGGATGACGCAGGGTTAGATAATTATGTATGAAGGGACTATTATAGTCCCTTCATACCGCCCATGTTGATGTATTCTGCATGGTTTGATCACAATCAAGGCAATTTGCAATCCGCCCAAGACTTGATGTCAGACATCATAATGCTGTGTGGACGCATGGTTACATAATAGTCCATTCATACTATTCCTTGTGGGTGGACACCGACACCAAACCAACCCAAGACTAGGGCTAGACCTTGTATATATACTCCGCAAAAAAAAACACTGGACACTAGTATAGGACCAAATATTTCATATTCATTTACGATAAAATATATGAGATTGTATATAAAATTAACGATAAAATTACCCGCTTCAATATTGGCATGAAATCCAGATGAAATTTTTCATGCATGACTTGTCACGGTCAATTAACCACAGTATACAAATGATGCGCAGGTATGAGTGGGTCGGTAGGAATTGTTTGCACAAGGTAACTATGGAACTGTTAAACCCACGAGGCGAAGCCGAGTGGGTTTAGACTAGTTTCCATAGTTACCGCGTGCAAACAATTCCACAGACCCACGAAATAAACTTGCGCATCATCTGTTTTATAGAATGGGCATTGTTACGCCCCCAAAAAGTCAAAAAATTAAAAATTAGAAAAATTACCGGATGCATGAAATAATTTTACCGGACGCATGACATTTTTTACCGGACGCATGAATTTTTTTACCGGACGCATGATTTTTTTACCGGACGCATGAAATTTTTACCGGGCGCATGAAATTTTTACCGGACGCATGATTTTTTTACCGGACGCATGACTTTTCATGCATCCAGTACAATTAATTGTCTGCACAAATTTTGCTCTCAACCAATCAGATTGCAGGGATTTATCAACCCATTCTATAACACGGTCTGTTTTCAAAAATAGCAAAAATGGAACATCCGCTCAACCATATAAATGTTGATAAGCATAATCTAAAACGCTTTATTCATGACATGGCATAATTTTTCATTACAAATTTGACCTTTTCTATCTTCATCTCAATAAAAAGTATAAATGAAGACAAATTGTAAACGTTATAGGTTTTATTTTCATCCAAACGTAACCAAAATAGGGAATTCCATGGCAAAGGTTTATTGGTCGCAACCACAGTTTGTGCCCTCATTTCAGCATGACAAATGGTATACATTCTTCTCAAGAACTCTACCGTAGTCCAACGATCTTAAAAACCTGATGTCACCCTTGGTCGTAATAACGCCTTCCGTGAATTCTTTGCATACAATTTCACAAGTTTTGCAGACAAAATAAACACGTTAATCATGTTAATCTCACCCAGTATAATCATATAACCCCGCTAGCTTAGTTCCATGCTAAATCCATTACAAATGATATGGTTTAGTAAGCAACAAACATTTTACTTGTCCTCACTAAATCAACACTATTTAGCAACTGAAAGATCATGTGTTACGTATATATACCTAGCCACATCATCGATATAGAATTAGCATGTAACTAAGCTAGTGTCTTTTTATGAATATACCCTGGTATAAGTGCATGTAATGCAAAGTGTGTGTTCAGAGTTGTATTGTTTGGAGTGGAGTACCATCCTGGGACATCACGGGTGGGGGGGGGGGGGGGGGGGGGGGAGGTCAATACTCATGAGTGTTGTTTTTTATATAATGTATTCGGTGGTCATGATCTCTATTAGGCCATTTATATTTGTTTAAATTATATGTTGTCTTTATTTAACATGTTAAGATCAAACTATGAGTAAAAGGCTATAAGCTCAATCACAATCATAATCACAATCTGAATCACAATCACAATCTGAATCGCAATCACACTGTTCACAATCAAAATCTGAATTTCAATCATAATCACGATCACAATTACGATCATGATCACAGTCACAATTACCATCTCAGTCACAATCTCAATCACCATCCCAATCACAATCATAATCACGATCACAATCACGCAACACAATCATTAATGAATTTGATATGGGAGGGAAGTACATTACCCACTGTAGGGAGCTTTTGTACTTTTGGGCTTGAAATTGTAAGATTTGGTGCATACATAAGACATACATTTCACATTATATACATGTATGTCAGAGTGAAATGTATGGAATCAAATATACATTTATTGTATACACTTTGGAAAATGGTGGGATAGGGGTATTACCCTCCATTTTCAAATGTGGGGGGGGGGGGGGGGGCATGATGATCCCCTCTGTCTCCCGCCTCTGTTGACGCCGATGTCCCTTATTTAACACATCACCGGATATTGAAAAATAATGCCAATATAATATAATTTATTTGTTTCATTTAGATTAGAAACATGTGCATATACCATGTATACCATAGGTTTGTTATGATAGGCGAATTTGAATGAAAACTTTGTTATTTTGAACGACCCAATGTGAAATTGAATGATCCGGACGTCCGATTTGCCATTGTTGACGAAATTGAATGCAAACTGCGCATTTGTAAGCGGTTGTTAAATTGAATGATACAAGTGCTAAATCGATTGACCAAATAAGTAAATCAAATGAAAAAGTGCTATTTTGAATGACATTTACACGCCAACAGCTGTATTTCGCGAATTTGAATGCACTTTGTATCAAAACGAATGAAAAGCTTACGAAATTGACCGAGAAATCCTATAATATTTATAAGGATATAAATATATGGATGGACGTTGGGTTATTTTACGATCAACCCAACTCACAACAAACCTAGGATTTTGCGTCGGATATCATGTTGATTTCTAAATCGTCCGTGTTATAGGTAAAATATTGAAATCAACCCCAAACTGCTTATTCTGTCAGGACGCGGGACCGGCTATATAGTTTTGTGTGAACACACGAACTGAGTGACGTGGACCAGAGAGCGACGTTTCCTGGGACAGAGTGCAACACAGGGAAATAATTTACCCCAGAAAACGGAACTAACGACATTTTGGCCATCGATGGCATATCATGTTCCCTGCGTTGATGGTTGTTGAACGACCGGGCCAGAGGTGTGACTAGAAGCTATCAAGCCCATTGTCGACTGGCATCGCGTCAACAATGTATTAACTTTGTCCGAACGTCATAATGTAAGAGGTAGCAGCTTAAATAGAATATAGGCCTCATAAGAAAAGACATAAGGGAATAATATGTCTAGTTTCGCTCGTGTACCTTGCAGCAAAACATTGTTAACGACGTTATGAAATACAAATTACACAACTTGTAAAATAAACATTGGCATAGATAGTGTCGTTAATATCTCATCTGTAGAATCCTGAAGGGCCTTTAAGATTAATGTCCCGTTTTTTTCACACCGATCGCAGTTAAATATCAAGAAAAAAGATAAATGATGTTATAATAAAACATTTATAAGCCAAATCAAATTATTGTCAATGCATATAGCTCACTTCCGAGCTTGATTTTGGTATTATAGTTTATAAATTCGTTATGGTTCAAGTATCGCTTCAGAAATATCTTTTTACATGTTATAATAGTAGTGGGGCCTTTCATGTAGGCTACCTCATTACATCGTGCAGAATAGGCGCTCTTGTATAATACATTTAATATCGTTAATATCTGATGAATATTTCGTATTCTAATGATTATATTACAATAAAGAAATATTACTTATACCTCTAAGTAAATATTAATTTATTAATTTTGATTGTATATCATACCTATCTCGATTTTTTCAAGTCACTACAGACAGTTTATTTTGTGTACAAATGATACAATCATCATTTTAAGTTGTACATTTTCATCTTCATTGAGTGTCAGAGTGTATGTATCCTTAACCCTTTCGAGACCAGTTTGTTAAAGGGAAAGTTGAGTTTTGGTAGAGAGGGCGCTAGACTACTTAATTGGTGTGTGAGGTAATGAAAAACTGAGTGTAAAATTTGAAAGAGCATAATATTTAAACAATAAAATCATCTTTGTTTGATCAAAATCGGTTCAGAAACGGCTGAAATATCCATAAATATAACAATTTGTAATAAACCCGGGACCCCGGGTTTATTAGAGAATTTTGAACCAGCCGTTAAAAATTTTTAAAAATGCTTCCTCTTTTCAAAAAGTTACAAAATAGGTATTTAAATAGTAGTTGGTTATTTCTCTATCTAATCACTATTTCAACAAATCATGACATGCACAATATTTTATTCAAAATTATTGAAACCGATGAGTGTTTAGAAAGCGCCCTCTTACGTTTTAACGGCTCTTTTTGAATGATAACATGATCTTTACTACGTCATTTGTAATTTTCTGTTCCTTTCTAGTTATAACTATTAGTTTGTAATGTAATGATGCAGGTTTTGGTTACTAAAATTCAGTTTCACTAAAACTGTACTCTCCTTACCAGAACTCAACTATCCCTTTAACCTTATATCTTAACGCATCATCTCAACCGATACGGTACTATCCCCTTAGGACATCATTTTAAATGTATATTTGGTCTTCTTCAAAATACCTGTACAATTATAATGTGAACAAAAACTAAGAACACATGAATTGGCATATAAATTAAATATGCAGTTGGTGGTCGATATCATGAATACTCCGGAAGATGGTTATTGCATTCACTGGTTGCGGGATTAAACAAAACAGCTTGAATAGCATATACCCGCAGTATTGTCGACACTATACATAATACATATTATGTTTTCCCATTGGGTGAAGTTGATCATACTTAGTATTAGTATTATTTCATGTTTCTAGCTAGTGCTCAGTTGAGAATTGTCTGGTCATTGGCCGTAGGAGGCGCTGTATGACAGCAGCAGTCCGCAGATGCAATGGCGGTCAGTCAGCATTCGGTATGTAACTCTGTGGTTGGCGTGTGGCTAGCCACAATACCGATCCGCCCATCACCTGTCTAGGTCATTATGATATATCCGTGGGGATATTATTCTGGGTGATTCTATTTTTGTGGCGTCAAAATTAACTTCATAATGGTTTACTTTGGTTTGGTTTGAAATGCCACACTGATAATAATGTGTTTTTGTTTCTGTGCAAAGGCAAAACAGGCCTACAGACGTATCAATTTTGATTTTTGTTTTGTTTATAGGGTATCTATCCGATGACAAAATCAACTCGATGACCTTGAAATGAGTCATTTTCCATATAAGGTTTACCCCCATTTAGCCGAGTTACGGGGCCATATGGCACATCGAGGGACTTTCCTGGTAGTCGTGAATATGGTTGAATTGTGTGTTTTTGTTTTCTTGCCTATAACGTTTTCTTTGGTCAAAACAATTTATAGGTCATTTAAAAAAAATAAAATAAAATAAAACGTTCTCATTTGGGTAACTGTCTGTGTGCGAGTCATTCCAGTTTGAGGCACAGTTAGGGGCAATACTATTTCTAGAAGGGTATATCTTCACCCAAATTAACATTAGCGTTAAAGGGACAGGCCCTAGTTTACAAAACGTATGAACAGTTTCCAGTTGACGGATGGGGATGAATGTAAAACACACAAAACAAATCAGATCGAACAGCCCTGTAATTTGAATTCTACGAATGAAAAACGAATGCGTCCCTCCATCATACTTTATCGGTCAATAAAGGAGTTTAACTGATTTAGCATAATATTACAACAATATTGTACTTATTCTTGTAAAGGTATTGTGAAGCCGACACTTGTAAAGGTATGTCACGGACAAAGATCTCAACAATTAAGAATATATAATTACATGTAGTCAGTTTAAGCGAGGTTTGGTTATTTTGTTTAGTATTCGCTTATGCCGTCGTTATTTATGCGCGGGTCACGTAGCTAGCGCGGGTCACGTAGGGGTCACGCATAGCAATGTGGTACTCCGTGGAATCCGTGTGCGAACTTTCTCACCGGGTGAATACACGTATAATACACAATTAAACGTTGGACGACGGTTTATTAGTTGTAGGTCTTTAACTCAACGAAAAAGAGATTTCAAGCCCTAATGTTGTCAGGCATGCTGTTAAATGACATTTTCTTTCATATAATTACCTCGCAACTTTTGAAATTTGGCTTGCAAAAGAGGAACTGTCCCTTTAAAGCCATAGAGCAGTATTTAGGAACGTTACGGAAATCAACTCTATTGGCCAGACCAATTGATTATTAAACAAGGTTGAATTAATATAAAGGAGGGTTTATGTGGTAAAATCTGAACCATAGCATCGTAATTATTATGCAGAAATATAAGGACGTGTTCCATGCCCGCCGCTTAGATTGGGCAAAAGTTCATAACTTGTTCCGCCCGTCCTCCCCGGCTTGAGTCTTGTAGCTAGCCTATCGAATTCGCGCGCGGCGTGGTTTGCGTGAGCTTTGCATAATAATGTGTTGATGAATATTTAAAATAACAACCGTCGGTGATATCGATCGAGCACCTACAGTACGTGCATAGTCTAAATTGAAAACAATCTCAATTAATAGGTGATTTCTTCTCCCAATTTGTATAATCCCGTAATGAGTAAAACGAAAATATCATTCCACATGGTCGGGTCGGTGACAAAAGCGTACATTTCATTATGTATGTGTGGGGCGTGTCCTTATACTGATAATGGCTTTAACATTATAGGCTACTTTCCCTCTCCCTCCCCACCCATCTCCCTCCCCACCCCTCTTCCCTCTTCCTCCCCACCCACATCCTCCCTCTTCCTTTTCCTTCCCCACCTTCTCCCATCCCCCTCCCCACCCACACACACACACATCCTCTCCCGTTTCCCCTTTCATTCTATGTATATAATGTATATATTTCTGTATAATAACTGTATAATTGTATATTACTGTATAACTGTATAATATTGTCACATAATTATTTCAACGTTTCTGAAATTATCTTGCATTATATGTATATTGTTATACTTCATTATTGTGTACTCCGATACCCTATATGGTTCGTTGAGTAAATAATAAACTTTCAAACTTTCAAACTTTCAAACTTTCTGTATTTTACCCTGACCATACTAATACAATCGTTCGTTTTCTTGAATACAAATTAATGTCTATTTAACCCATTCCCTTCGAGATTCTAAAATCTGGCATAGACTTTGTACACAACCCACTCTGTTCCCGTGGTCAAGGGGGAGATAATCATGAGTGTACGACAAGCGTTCCGGAACGCCTTTCGATCGTTTTACACATTAATGGACAGTTTACGTGATAAAGTCTGACACAACCGTTTTCCACTTGTTTTGCACTGGCTAAGCGACAGTCTTTGTCTTTAAAACGTTCACACATCATTAAAGGGACTTAGTAACATTGTCAAAATCCTTAAAATCCAATTGGAATTCTAGCGGTTCCCTCACACCTTGTTGTATTCGTATTAACAATAAAAGCATGGGACAGGTTTTGGTTTTTCAAATTTCCCTTTGGTTAAAAAGATATGTACGATTGAAGTGTTCAGTTGTTAAATTATCCACTGGACCGCAAAAACCGTGTACAAAGTAAGTGCTATGAGTTAGTAAATATCACTTAATTTGCATTTCTGCTCATTACTCGGCCATATAACGTCCGTTTAACTTGCAATTTTCACACGACACCCAGCGGACATATCAGATAACATCTATATAATATTGTTTATCATCACTTGCTACTCATCACTTTTTGCACATGTCAACACAGTTACTAGATCCTTTTAAGAAGAATCTTCCGACGGTATATTGGAATATGATTAAAGTCTCATTTGTCACATTTGAAAACATCTCATGAAGTGAATAAATCCCTTTAAAATCTAGGTAAAACACCTACATGTATGTGGTCATTGCCCGGTCTGGTAATCGTTAATTCGCCATATAAATATGCCTATAAAGAGAAAATATCAATCGTGATTATGAAACCCTCTGAAGTATTATATCATCTTAAATTAGAATAAACGTAGTCAACAAGCCTATCAGTTGACAGTAATGACGTGTCATTGTTTAACTTATTTATGATTAAAGGGGTAATTCAGTTTTGGTATAGAGGGCGCTGCACGAACATTTTTTTTCTAAACACCAGTTGGATGGTTCATATGTCAAACAGCGGTTGTTGAAAATTTTCAACAAGTTGTTGAATTTGTTTACACAGCGTTTTAACAGTGCACGTATAAAATATTATTGCACAGGTGGACGTGGTGGTGGGACATACACAATCCAACAGTCGGTGGTAATGCGTCACTGTTAAAGGGATCTAGTAACTTTGCTTGACATGTCTAAAAATTGGCAAACGGTTAATTGTAGTAAGACGGCTTATGTTTTTTTTTTCCTGTGATTTGATAATATATCCACTGAGTGAAGTGTAGAAATTTCACGTTAAAAGGATGTTGTATAAACTGAGTAATGAGCGAATATAATAGGCCATAATTATAATATCCATTTAACGTGAATTTTGTTTAGTACGCAGTGGACAAAATTTGAGATCTCAAACATACGCATTTTATCAACCATTCATCACTTTTTGCACATGTCAACAAAGTTTCTAGATCCCTTTAAGCAGAGTTAAACAGAAACTGGACATTGATACGTGATGTCCACGTCTGTGGATGTCCTGTAGGAAACGTATGAGATGACGGTAAGGCCCGCGGGATCACAATTGTGTATTCAATTCATAATGAGAGCTCCGGGTCAGATTAATTGAAGAGTTTAGTCCCAAAAGGCGCTGAATCCATTTTCCATAACCAAAACATAAGTCAGCGATATCAGTTCTAAGCTACGTAGCTATTTCGAAATCTAAATTATAAGACAAATTACACAATCAAAATTAAAATATGGAACGTTTTATTTTCATATTCCCAAAGGCATGTGTACAAGGTTGTACAACAAAAAAAAACTGCTTTTCTCCAGAGTTGAACAGTAGATTTAGCGCCTTTTGGAAATAAGCTCCGTAATTCTGAATAAATTTATCCGAGGACGTTTCTAAGAATATCACATTTCTGGAGCCGTGGGGTGAAACTAATACAAAAGCCTCTAAAAATGCTAGCTAAATTAAATGCTCGAGAGTATTCGTGGTGACCACATTTATTTATAATTGTTTCCTTTTTATTCGTCGTTCATTTTGTTTTGTTTTTCCCTTTGCTTTCATTTCTTGTATAAATTGCAATCCCCCCTCTCTCCCACCCTCCCCCATCTCTCTCTCCCTTTCTCTCTTTCCTCCTCTCTTCATTCCTTCTTACCCTACGATATCATGCCTAAAGTGGGTAACCTTCAGATATATCCATTTCCATTCATCGAAAGTAGCCAGAGGTTCAGTTATGATATGAAATTGAGTTATGTTTATGTAATGTCTCTGTTCCAATGATAATTCCTAGAAATTAACGTAAGAAGAGAGATTTGTAAAAGGCATGACATTTCTACCAAAATCCCACCGGCATTACTTTACTCTCAACAAAGTTTGTTCTGCCTTTTGCCCGCGAATAGCATAGGAAGGTTTCGCTTTATGAATATATCTTTCAAAACATATTTTTCTGATTCATATTTTCTCACAACATTTGTTAAATACATTCATACTTCAGAAAATCACTAAAGGATTTCGTAGAAAACGATTATTTTTAAGCAATGAAGATGGCCTTGAATGAGCTCTATTTAGAGTTTATTTCTTCTTTTTATTCCTCGAATATACGTGTTGCTTTATTCATGTATTATTTCAAACCCTTTTTTTCCCTCGATATTATTCCTCACACCTTTATTGTAGGACTAAATATTTTAGAAAATCGTTAAAAGCTTTCAGAGAAAATTATTATTTGTAGTGTTTCCAGCGTCATTGTACGACCTTTAAGGTAATGACGATGTAAAATTAATCGTACCTAAGTGTTTTGTTTACCATTGTCCTATAATGTTGTTGGAATACAAGACATTAAATAAAATCAATAATTTTCTTACGAAAACTCATTGTTGGTTATTGCCGTGTTCCGCAGGTTATAATTTATAGATGAGAAGATACCGATTTATATTTTGTTAACGAAATTGCGAATTGTTTCCGGCAGCTATAGAAGAGAAATGATAGTTGTTCGTAATCTTTCTTCCAAACGGCGCTATATCCACCTTTTCAACTTTCGAGGAAAAGGGGTTTCTTTGCCCAACTTTGTACACTTGCCTATGGGAATATAAAAATTGAACTTTCTATATTTTGATTTTGAGTGAGTAATTTGTTGTAAAATGTGGATTCTTAGATAGCTACATAGCTTATAAATGTAGATATATTGTTAAATCAATGTTTATGAAAGTGGATTTAGCGCCTTTTGGAACTGAGCTCTTTAATGCTTGTACATTAGGGGTATCTGTTACTTTTTCAAGGATAATCACACTTGAGAAAGGTGTAATCAATGGATTCACGACAAATTGTAAATCTCCTTGGAGATTACTTTCTGAAAGTGGATACTGGTTTATACGATGCCGACAATTTAGTCATTGGTGACCATGAGTTTATGCGTCATTTTGTGAATTAAATTAGTTGAACGTGTATTCTACGAACAAAGTACTTCTTAAATTGCAATATTACAATATAACATTTTAAACCAAAATAATACAAACAAAATACATTTCATTACATGTGTGGACTGCAAATGCCCAATGGGCATCCCTCTATAGATAAGTGTAAACTTATCATATCAAATGTTTCTCATAAGTGACAGTGGAGAACACATGCGTAGGATGAGGGGGGGGGGGGGGGGGGGGGCTGCAGCCCCCACCCCCCCCCCCCCCCCCCCCCATATCCTGGAGTTTTGAAAACGGCATATTCGGGCAAACAACACCTGAAATTCGTGCAAAACTTTGCCATATTCGGGGGGGAAAAGTATTTCATTTTCGGGAAAAACCTTGTCATATTTGGGCAAACTCAGGTTACATTCGGACAAACTCAGATTACATTCGGGCAAAGTCATCTTATTGCTGGCCAAACCCGTCTCAACAACAGACAACATCATGTTATTTTTGGACTAAGCCAACACCAACAAATATAATTTTGGGCATCAAAACGGCGAGAATATGAACTGCATCGAAGCAAATCTTTACAGTAAATGTAAAATGCTATCCTGACATATGAGAATACTATACAACAGCAACATAGAACATTGCGATAGTAAGCAAATAATTACCGTTGGTGAAGGTGATGGGACAAACTATCACTTCCGAGGCGATCTGGATGTAGCTATCTTTCCGAAGCGAAGCTGAGGAAAGATAGCGTATAATAAATTCAGATCGCCGAGGAAGTGATAGTTTGCCATCGCCTGAAACCAAAAGGTGATTATTTGCTTTATATTCCACATCAATTATTTTGATCACAAACGACCTATAACTAACACAAAGGGCTAAAAAGTGTGGAATATTGAGCAATTGATCGAGTCTTTTATTTTAATTTCGTCAATCCTGCACATGAACAAGATTTATGATTTAAAGTCAAAGACGCTTATACCATTGTCTATTAAGCGTAGCCGCGCGTAAACGTTGCGCACCAGCGCGCTACCTTTCTGCGCACTAACGCGCGCATGCATACTTGCGCGCGAATAATTGAAGATAGTACACAGTGCAACGCACTTTCACCGAAGATAGTAGTGAGTGCAACGCACTTTCACCCAAGATAGTACAAGGTGTAACGAACTTTTCTTCTCCCATCAATGATGGGCGAAACTATATTTCATCACGTGATTAACTTTTGACCAATCGTAGAGCAAGATTCTTAGTATGTGGAATATAAACTGATATATTAAAGTCATGTAATTCGTATGTTAAATATGGCGACCAGATAACCCATAAGTTGTATGGATATTTGCGATCATTTCACTAAATGCCACACATTTCAGTCGATAACAGATTCGTCAATAATTCATGGAAAAGATAACCGATCACGAATAATTAGAAGGAATTAGGGGGGGGGGGGGGGGAAACAGTGCTCAAAATTACGGTTATCCCACGCTTTCGGAAACCAGCTTTACCTCCCTTTATGTTTAACCCATTGCCTATGTGACCCTGTGGTCCCTGTACTAACCATATGGAGATTGCATAATCTAGTAGGAAACAGGTTAGGTTAAAGGGATAGTTGAGTATTGGTCAAAGACGGGTCAAACTTAACTTTAGTAACCAAAACCTGCACCATTATCGGTACAAAATAATAGTTATAACTTCACCATGCTCGAAAAGTATACACAATTACAAACGACTGAGTAAACCCCCTGTAATCATTATAAAAGAGCCGTTACAACTCAAGTGGGCGCTCTCTCAAAACAAATTGGTTTTAGCCATTTTTCATACAAAATTGTGCATTTAATGATTCAATAGAGATATCATCAACAACTTTTTACAAACCTATTCAGATTTTTTTCAAAGTAGTCTTTAAGCATTTTTTTTTATTTTTCTAAAAAGTCGAAATATCCCCTGGTGAAGAATTTTCGAATACAAATATGTTTATGGATATTTCAGCCGTTTCTGAACCGATTTTGTTCAAATAAAGTTTATTCTGTCATTAAAGTTGTATGTTCTTTCAAATTTGACAGTCAGTTTTTAAATATCTCACACACAAATATTTTGTGAAGTGTACCCCTATACCAACACTCAACTATCCCTTTAACGCATGAGCAAACTCCCCTGAGTAGAGGTAACCATAATAACCGATCCCTGTTAATTATAGTGGATACAAGTTTGAATATTTTGATACTGAATGTCATGTTTGTAGGTATGAATTATTGCCACATTGAAATAAACGTTTGATGAACACTACTTTTCATTAATTTATTCAATGAGTATTAATGTATTAGACAGTGCCCCCTACCCGATCACTCCGAACACGCTACGCCATTGAGATTAAATCGCAACCGGGTCTGGAGAGGGGAGGGAGGGGGGGGGGGGGGGGGGCTGTGCTTTGCCTTAAAGGTAGTGTTGAGTATTGGTATTTCCCGAAGTGCCCCCCGATATTTTGTTGTGAGATAATAAAAAACTGACTGTCAAATTTGAAAGAACATACAATTTTAATGACAGAATAAACTGCTGAAATATCCACAAATATATTTTTATTCAAAATATTCTTCACCGGCAATCACCGGGCGATATTTAGACTTTTTAGAAAAATTTCAAAAAATGCTCGAAGACTACTTTGAAAAAAATCAGAATAGGTTTTTTAAAAGTCGTTGATGATATCTCTATTGAATCATTATTTTAACAAACATTAAATGCACAATTTTGTATGAAAAAAGGCTAAAACCAATGAGTTGTAACGGCTCTTTTTGAATGATAACAGGGGTTTTACTTACTCGTTTGTAATTGTGTATACTTTTCGAGAATGGTGAAGTTATAACTATTACTTTGTACCGTAATGGTGCAGGTTTTGGTTACTAAAGTTAAGTTTGACCAATACTCAACTATCCCTTTAAACGTGTATTCTATCTTGATAGACACTGTGGTATTGATTAAGGGGAGGAAGCGATAGATCAACCCTGATGTAAGAAGATGTATACGTGTTTGAGCAATATTTATTTAAGCTCTATTCTGAGAATGTTTATCTTACCCTTTCTTTCCCTCGAACTGTACCATGTTTACAATCCTTATCATTCTCGACTTAGAATATATATCTTCTCTCCCCCGTTCCGTTCCGACATCCCTTTGGACTATTTATTTTCTCCGTTGTCGTAGAGTTGTTAGCATCTCGTCGCGAGTATGTTCGGAGTCTGACGCGCCCATTACGGCAAGCTGAGCACATATTGACCCTCTCTCCATCAATAATACGCCCCGAGCGTTCGCGCTGGCTTGCGCAGTGAAGTGGTGGGCTCGAGACTCCGTGGCCCGGACACCACTAGCTTGTCATTGTGAAGACGTTGTTCTTAGGTACGATCTTACTCACTTTGACATTTAAACAAATAAATATTCCGACCAAAAAATGGAGAAGGATTTCAGTATGACAATGTTGTGGATGGAGGAAGTTTGTGTCAATTTTTAACACAGTTTGTACATACATTAGTATTTGCACGACGTGATGAACGAAATCATGGATTTCCCCCTACGCGGCGAAACCATGAAGCAGTATAATAATTATGAGTTCAAAATTATAATTTTATATTATATTGTATCATAATGCACTCATGTTTGTCACGATGTGGCGCAAATTATATGCTGGTCATTGGATACAGTCCTTTCACAGAAAAAAAAAATGGACGAGTAATCTTGTTTTGTTTTTCGCTCCAAGAGAGCGTTTATTTATCATATATGGTGGTCATAAAATGTATACAAACCAACAATTGAGAAATTTGACTTAACAGAATGATACAGCTAATTCTTACGTGACGAGACCACTAAAAATATTGCGTGTACCATCCCAACTCCCCGAGGAGCATATATATACAGTACACAAACCTGTCTTAGTGCGAATCCTTCTATAGAAGCTCACCTGCCTACAGAGGTCATTTTTATCTGTTTCCATCAGCTGGTCGCTGTATACAGGTTTACCTCTGAATACATTCATACTTCAGCCGTGGTAAGATAATTAATGGAAGGAGGAGACACTCTTACTACAGTCACCCGTGTCTTAGCGGCCACCTGTCTATAGTGGTCACCTAAACTGATCCCCCGCATACACATGCCATTAACCTACCTGTAGAGTTCACCTGTCTATAGTGGTCACATTTCCTGTTTCCCTCTATACAAGGTGTTCACTATAGATTGTACAGGTTCAAATTTGCACCCTTAAGAATGCAAAACGCCGCTACAATAGCAGGCGCACCTTTGAGGGTGCAATTTTGAACCCAAACGTGGCTGAAGCACCCTATGGGGTGCACATAATGCATCGTTAGGGTGCCAATATCCCGATATGGGGTTCAGAATTGCACTCTTAAGGGTGCTGCGTGTTTAGCAGCGCTAATTTTCACCCTGATTGTACCCTAATGTCTTAGTGTGTACCTTTATACTCATCATGCTTATGTCGTGATAAGGAAGAAGGAGACGCTCTACGTCATGTTGGTCGACACGTCGGCAATATCAAATCGAAGATCGATCGTAGAAATTCAGAAGTTGAATACAAACACCGCCCTGTCAGATTTCTGACATTAAATTGTCCTCAAGTATCAATAAAAACCTTCTCAATCGATAGCTGGCGCTTCAAAGAGTTTACTCTATTCTTAAGTCGGGATGGAAACTAAACGACCGCAACCTTCTCACGTATGATGGGAAACTTCAAAAGATGGGCTTATTGTGGTCATTACTTTCTTACCATTGACATCATGATCGGGGTTATTTTGTTGTTGTCGTCGCGGTTATCCCAACACTTTGTTATGATTCATTGATATACTACGACAAACGGAAGTAACCTTGTCACTTGTTTAGTGTTATAATACTTATTGTATTGTATTATTTCGAAGTTTTGAAAGTCATTGTATGATATTGATATATTTTTTTTAATTTTGAAGTTGAGAGTGTAATTATATGTCATTATTGACAGATTGAGTTCAAGTTCAACTCGTTTTAGTGTTCAATTAATTATGACAGTCGGGAGTGGCAGCCTTTTTCATATTTCTTCATTTTGTTTTTCGATATTGTATCAATGGTTTATTCAAACCATGCACCTTATTGCATGTGTGCGCGTGTGTACTTGTGTGTGTGTGTGTGTGTGTGTCTCTCCGGGGAGTTGAGATGGTGCGCAAGATAATTGTGCGGGTTTGACCGCATTTCCCTGATGACCAAGGGTAACAATAAAAGCGCAGAGGGACATGCAATTATTGTGCTTATGTGTTATGCGCTATATAAAAGTGTTTCATTATTATTATCCTAACACGAACCAGATGAATCGAAAACGAAAATATTTACGTTTATTCTTCAGTGATTAACGCACTGTTGTACTAATTAATATCTCAACCCCGGCCTCCTTAGAGGGTAATTAAGACCAACGAAAACAAATGAAGAGCTTAATTTAAAAAGGCGCTAAATCCACTTTTTCATCTTTCGAGAAAACCGGTTTCTATGGGTATAAGAAGATGGAACGTTCCATATTTTGATATTGATTGTGTCATTTATCCTAAAATTTGGATTTCTAGATAGCGACGTAGCTTATCAATGTACTGATATCGTTAACTCAAATTTTATGGACAGTGGATTACGCGCCTTTTGGAACTAAAGCTCTTCAAATACTATATACGTGTCCTCTTCCTATATCTAGCGCGTGCTGTATTTGCTCATTCAGTGATTTATCGGAATTCTTGCTGGGAACTTTGTGTTTTAACAGGAATATCATACGGATGTTAATTAGTGGTGGGAGGAATATCACGGAATTTTCCTCTCCGAGAGATTTGAAATGCTAATGAGGGAAAATTATAAGTCCCGAGACGTAGTCGAGTGACTTATTGTCTTCACGAAATAGCATTTCAAATCCCGGGGGAACATTCCATGAATTTCCCGATAACAAGGTTAACATAATTATGTTTCGTTATATGACAACAGTTACACATCTGTACACTCTCTGAGCTCGATTAGAAAATGTGGCTTTTCGAAGGGATGTGTTAACAAGTCATATAATATAATCTATCCTTTTTTTTTTTTTTTTTTTTGAAATAGTATTTTATTTTTCTCTCGAACAAACAAATTTACAACGTAAATCATTTGCAATACAAAACAAATTCTTTCAACAAATTCATATGAATACTCATAAATTATTATTTACAGTCCACATACAATTAAGTGTTACCTAAATGATAATCATGCTCTTACTCTATACAATTCATATTTTCTGTATGTTTTCTTTTAACATTTTCCAACCACTTTTCGTTTAATTTCATGTTAGCAAGATCTTAATGTATGTAATTTGAGAGAATATTATAATTTAAGTACAACACTGTTTTGTTTTTTTTTATTTGAAAGTGTTTCATTCTCTCTCAAATCATTATTTTCCAGAGAACACTTTTAAAAGTACAAATGTGGATCAACCAAAGCTCTTATCAAAATCATCATATCCAATTAAAAAATAAAATAAAAAAACATGTCAAAAGCCAACAAACTAACAATTGTGTACACCATTACATATAAATTTGCAACCTATCAACATAAATAGAATGATAATCATTATAGTGTTTGAGAGAAAACCTATATAAAAAAAGGAAAACAATGGAGAGATAACAGAAGAAAAAAAAAAGAAGAACAAAAAGGGGGGGGGGGGGGAGGCGGTAGTAAGAAAAAAAAAAAAAAAAAAAAAAAACAGTACTTGGTGTCTCTGTCTCATACCCTAGGCAGAGAGTGTGTTCCATTTTCTGTAATGGATTCGCAAAATCCCTCTCTGTTCAGCTATCTTTCTTTCTTCCTCTTTATTTTTCAATAATGTATCTTTAATATATCTTATAGTTGGAGGATAATCTTTCGTTCTACTATTAATAAATATCATACTTTTTATCAATAGTATAACGTGATTTAATAATTGGTCTTTTCCTACATTGCTAACCTTAATTCCCACATGGACCCCTTTCCAATCTATATTTGTTAATTCTTTTAAATCAAACTCATTACCGCAGTCTACCCAAATCATTCTTACCTTTTCACAAGAATAGAACAAATGTTCATAGGTTTCCTGCATTTTATGACAAAACGAGCATAAATTACTATTCCCCATATGAAAAGTAAACATATGTTTGTTTGTATAAATAAGGTTATAGAGTAATTTAAATTGAAATTCCCTTAGTGTACTATTAAGCGTGGATTTTCGGGAACGTACACAAATATTTTCATTATCCTTTCCAAAAACATTATATAAGTGTTCTATATTGCGAACTGCAAAAGACTTCTCTACCCTTAAATTTAACAAATGTTCATATATACCTTTTGAAGTTATATCACGTAATGAATAATCTTTTTCATTCAATCGAAACTCCAAATTCAATGCAGTATCTTCCATCACATTATAATTTCTACTTAACAATTGTTTCCATAAAAATGGTATATTTTCAAAAATCTGTTTTACTATGTCAATTTCTGACCTATCTAATCCTAGTCTAATGAATTCATGGACAGATTTTATTCTTCCTTTACTGTCGACTATATGATGTATTTTATAAATATTTTTCAAAAATAATGTTTCATTATAATAAATTTGTCCATTAAAGGAGGGGGGTAATCCCGGCTTTGATTCAGGTTTATAGCTTTAAATATGTGCCTGTATTGATATACCACACTCTTTTTTTCAAAGAAATCCTTAAAGTCATACCTGTAAAGTGTCCAAATCCACGAAAATTACTTGGAGCTTCCTCGTTTCTCTTCTACCGTGTTGTTTAGCTTATGGTAAGAGAAGAATAAAATAAGGTTTGATTTTTTCAAATGTCCCTTTAGTATGAAGATAATTATCATTGAAAATCATTATTTCTAAAGCGTTAATCAACGCAATTGAAAAAAAGTACAATGTCTTAGCTGAGAACGTCCGCATGCAGCACTCGTGAGAACATTCCGGAGATTGAACTTTGAGCCGAGCGAGTTCAAATTCCATGAATTATGTACTACGTGTGTAAAAATACACTGGTGCGAATATCTCAAACGGATCATTCATTACTGTGACAAAAGTATGGCAGACCATCAGTATTCGGTGATAAAATATGAACTCAATATTCGTTTTTTTCACTAGGTAAACAGTGTTCGTTTTCTTTCAAACTTTCACAAATCTTTCAATTGTATTTTACAATGATATTGATATAGGATTGAAGTCTCAAATGTCATTTTGTGCAATATCTGACACTTTACAGGCATCACTTTAAGTTGGGAAAAAAAGGTAAATTTCATGCAACTTTTTTGCTTTATTCCATGCTCCTAAAAAAAGTCATTTATAGCAGAGCGGGAATGTGCGCACGTGTCACCCGATTCATGACATCACATGCAGACCGCAACGCGGAGGAATGTGCATTGTTTACATGCAGAGCCTATGACTTGCTTGTAAAACAAACTCGTTTTTGCTTGTAAATTGAGGTTTTACTGACAATGCTTAAGAATTACTAAGAAATGAATTGTAGCAGGATGCAGCTACACATCTGAGTGTATATCGTCCATGATATAAACCTGAACAAATGTTTGCAAATATTGAAACAAATGGAAATAATATCTCTGTGTCAACGTGAGTATTGCACTCAGCGTGTACGTCTATGACCGAGCTAAACTGCGATTGCCTGCAGGTGACGTCACAAAGATGACGTCATTTTTTGTTCGCCCGGGACTCAGTTTTTTTTACGGGGGTTCCGAAAGTGAATTTACAAGTTGATTTTTTTTATTTTACCGGGTTTTCCCACGAAGAAAATATGTTTGTATTAGTAATCTTCATGAAAATCTACCTTAGATACAGTAAAACCCAATTTTGAGGCAGTTTTCTTGTCACCATACCTTTAATTCGAATGTATCTATTATTAAAAACAATTTGATTTCTACTTCCAGTTTCTTTTAACAAAAAATCTTTTGAACCTATCCAAGCTTCTAACATTTCCCTATAAAAAACCGGAAGTGACAAGTTCAATAAATCAAATGAACTATTACAAAAAAACACCAACAGAACTCCTACTTGTCGAGTCAAGAATTTAAAAACTCTTTTCCATCCCATCATTGATTCCCCTCATCCACATTATTCTCTGTGTCCGAATAAACAATTGAAAATCAATCATTTTTAGACCCCCCTTTTCATATTTCAAAAAAGTAACTTCTCGTTTAATTTTATCTTTCCCATGCCCCAAAAAAAATTGCATCATGCAATATAATTACACCTGCAATCGAAAGCAGTGGCGTAGCTACGGGGGGGGGGGGGGGGCACGGGGGGGGGGGGGCACGTGCCCCCCCCAATCGTTTGGCCAAAAAAAAAAAAAAATGACGACCCGACATCAAGCCAAATGTGTCTACAATGTATATCATTCATTATTATCACGTTTTATTTAATGTGTGATAATAATTATTATCAACGATAATAACCAAGAACATAACAGTCGTTCCCTAGTACTAGCAATAGCGCACCTATATCAGTTTGAAGAATCCTTCCAATATAGAGCCTTATGCAAATTTTCAGTCCCATGCGCGAGGATCGACGCTCACCGTATTTCAGAAGACATAGAGCGCGTATAGGCCTAACAAACTTCCTAGCATGGTAAATTGTTTATCATACCAAGGGCCCTTTTAGGATCTTGAATCTGCCTCCCGCTTTTATAGATAATTTTGATGCCTTCATGCAGGCTATAAAGGCGCATAGCTGCACTATACGTAGTCCTAAATGTCTAGGTAAAGACAAACTTCTTTTTACTAATTTCTTCACTCCAAATGCACCCGTTCCATTAATTCATGATGCATAATCTAGGCATATTGTTGATGATCATGATTGAAGGAGCACCAGTCATCTTCTCCAGAGTCGATATCTGCATCAGTTGAGCATAGGCCTACTGAAACTAATTCAAGGGACCCGAGCATAGCTGGGTTTTTTTTAGTTTGAAAAGGACTGTAAATATTAATTTTTGCCGCGCGCTTCGCGCGCATATTCTGAAATACTGATATATACGAAATTTATTATACCCTCATCTATCATGTCTATAGCACACTATCATCGGAAAATAAAATCATTTGAAATAATATATCTTTTAGTAAATTCGGTCCATATGCGCTGAATGCAAATAAAATTGGAATATTATGTCCCCCACATTAGAAAGGGGAGGAGATTGTCCCCCTCCTTTGTCATTAAGTATGTTTGGTTCCATACTTATATACTTTATATTCAGCCTACCCGCTATTGGGCGCTTAATTAGCTACTTCACCGCGAGTTATCCTACACACTGATTAGCTTATAAATAGGAAATACGCAAGCGAGAATTCACGAGATTCAACGAGATTTATGCATGGTCTCGCTATTTCTTATATCATCATCAACGCCTACACATGCTGATGTTATCGTCTACGTTTAGTTATTTGCCATAAAATTGCCGTTATTTTGATATATCACACCCCATCAATATCTTTGAAATGAAGCAGTTAATTAACGTCAATATTTGGAAATATTTTTGTAACTTGTTATGTTCTGATTTTGCATTGTTTGACGTTTTCTTTCTACCTGACCCGTTCGAAAGTTGTCAATTCAATCTGACCACTTTGTTTTGGAGAAAACATATCTGCAACGCCAACCAATAAATACAAAGTTGCTTTGTCGCTTATTTTGAGAGAAAATGCTCATTATCGAGGCCAATAATTTTCCTTTTTAACCGAAAGCTAGGAGACGGAGGGTAGGGGCCCGAATACGGACCAGCCATTGTTGCCATGGTAATTGGGAATATTGGCTCTAAAGCCCGATATATAGAATTCAGGGGGTGTACGCAGCAAAATAAGGATCATTAACCCGTTCCGGACTGGTCCCGAAAATACTCGGGCAGGACAATTCTATGGAGAATGCATCTTATAGCAAAGTCATGAACGGGCCTGCTGCAGTGCAGCGCTTACCATTGTTCTGGTTAGTATCGTCTATTGTGTTTCACCGAAGCAGAAAGTCTTCAAAGGAGAAATTCATGGGATGCTTCAAGCGTACGAAATTACAAAAGCACTTGGCAAAAAGACGATCGCCGATATCCCAATTGACCAATCAGATCGCGCAGAATATCGGCTGCCTCCGAATTTGGTATTTTTTGCAAAATTAAAAATACGTAGGGCCAGTTTTTCTTTCTACCTGACCCGTTCGAAGATTTAATCAAAAACCTTCAGACTAATGTTAGTACAAAACATATATCTTTATATCATATTCAATTTTTTAGTTGCTTCGTGGGCATCAAAAGTGTTTTTAAGCCCTTATAAGAAAGCGTAAAATATGCATTTTAAATTTAAGTTTAGGCATCAATTTCTCCTTTTTAAAAATATTTATGAAATCGCGATTATAATGATAATAAAGTACAGTTCTTCTTCTTTCATATGATATATAAACAATGCTTCTCAGTGACAGCTTTGTATGTTAAATATCGAGAATAAAACAATTGTCATGAGCTCATGAATATTAATTTTCACGTTTTTTCACGGATATTATGAATACGTGTACGATAAACTAGAAGGCTTTTCGGGACGGAGCGAGACGGCTGTATTACGTGAAATTTTTGTCTTAGGTGTGCACCAAATCGCACAATTTCAGGCCCCAAAATACGAAAGCTCCCTACTGTGGGAGGGGGACACCCCCTCCCACACCCTCCCCCAATCGGTCGTTTCGCTTCCTCGTAATGTCTCCCCTCCACTTTTGCTTAGTTCCATTGGAGCTCAATGCCCTAGACTATATCGATGGCTCTATAGTATACAGGATCACGTGGATCCATCTCACGGGCTTAATCTTTCCTCGCTATTACCGTTTTAAAATATGTAACGAGTAGATTCACTATTATATACCATTTTAACACCCATGATTAAGACAATGATAAAGACAATAATGACCATACTTCTACAGTGATATTTTAAACACCAATTTCAAAAAATTCAAAAAAATTGGGAGGGGGTGAACCCCCTCCCACACCCTCCCCCAAATAAATGTAGACAAGCATACGGCTTGAGAGTATTTGAGTCTGGTGTGTGTGTACACGTAGGTTTGATTGTTTGTGTATACTTTATCATGAGGGAAATGATTTCTTTAATTCAGTATTATCAAATTTCCTTCCAAGGTATGCACCAAATTGCATTATTTCAAGTAAAAATTTGCAAAAGCTCCCTACCGTGGGAGGGGGGACACCCCCCTCCCACACCCTCCCCCCCGGGCGCTACGCGCCCTCGGGCTTGGTCGCTCCGCTCCCTCGCAGCTGTGCCCCCCCCCCAATCACTTGACCCTCGCTACGCCACTGTTGGTGCCCATTCCATCTCATTTGTTATCGCAATGACCCTTTCCCCACTGTCAGAGCTCCCCTAGTCCATCTGTGACAGCGACACGGTGATGGGGTTTGGGCACTGTCCTGAATCTGTCTAAATACTCCTCGCACCTGTTGCCTAATGTGTTCCTCCAACTGAGGTATCATCTAAATGTACATGTTACCAGTTAATGTTTATTTCTTTGAAGAAAAATGGCCCAATCACTTGACCTTCTTCAAAGATTCTAATCCAAGTTGTCCATTTTTAACGAATGATATCAACATAAGAATTTACTTCTGGTGGATGGCAGGCAAGCGCATATTCATGTTCAAGTCAAATGTACATAATCATGCATGATATCGGTGAATGTATTCAGCTAAACGATTCAATAACTCGCATACCCAACACAAATTGTTCAAATCGATGTTTTCATTAAAGTGTGGCACCATTATTGTACTTTCAAGCTTTCATTCATTAGCCCAAACTTGCAAAAAGTGTGTTTTGGACGTGTCACCTTCAACAACAGAGAACTCAGCGATGCGTGACCTTACTGATTCCGGAAATGTATCATATTAAAGCTGAATAACTACTCTTTACATCTATGTCTGGTTGAAATTATGAGAATGTATCATTTTGAAATGATTGACCTTTGAACTTCGATTACCTTTTTTTTTAAACACCTTGTATAGTAACATTGTCCAACATTATGTGTTGGTCACTGAACATGTCAGATAAAATAGTCATACATACTGTACATTGTACACATGTCATGGAAAAGAACAAACAAAACAAAAACAGATAACTGCATTTATTTTAGTACAATATCATGTCTAGCTATGGGTAAACATATATGTTTCTTTCATCCGTGTATTAAAAACAGTCATCAACATTAAAAGTGTTATGCAATAATTGTATAACTTCACATCAACAGAATAATAGCAGATGTAAACATGCAGCTGACGCCGCTCTAACCAACGTGATTTGAATTTTGAAAAAAGCAAGTTGGATTATTGTAATTGATATGAAGTCACGATTCTCTTGAGAAAACGGAAATAATTATTTTGCGGAATCGAAGCCAATTTGAGACGAATAAAGTGCAATTGATACTCATTAGGAGATGATTAGTTTTTCGCCTATGAACCTCATTGGACTTCGGACTAGAGCCGCACGATTAGTTGAAGGGGTAAATGATATACGGGGGGGGGGGGGGGGGGTAGGGGGGGGGGCAAATGTCCCATTATTCAAAATACTACCCCTCACTGCAATGTTATGTTTCGACGCGCGCGGCGCATCATATTCTTACCCAGTTCAATTCAATGTATATTTATTTAACTATGTGTAGACAAAAGGCTAAATTAAAAATGAATTTACAAAGTAAAAAACATTGAAAATTACATACAAATAAGGAATTACTTATACAGAATATTATCATACCAGTAATACATATACATAAGAATGCAAGGGATTGCTATTAAATAGTGGCAGAGTTTAAATATTGCCTATCAATATATGAGATACGCACTGCCATCAATCCTGCACATTGAATGCACTTGTTCCACTCCCTCAGGAGCATTCTAATCGTATTGTACCAAGAGGCAACCCCCGAGAGGTTACCGACCTTTCAGTAACATTGCCCTCACTTTGCCCACGCATGGATATGCCTGTTTATGCCACTAAAAAGAGGCAAACCGTTATTATCATCTTTTCATTTGTCTAATAATTGCAAAATTAATTGTGTGCTTAATGACCTGAAACAAGCGCAATAAAAGAACTGTTCCATTTTGGGGGATTTCTGCAAAGCAATTCCGTCGGGAAAGGCATGTGGTTGATTGTTTATTTTCATCACACAATCCGTGACGCGTAAGACGGTAAGAGTGACGTCATCGTAATGATCTTTGACCTATAGTGTTTAATTGTTGCCAATGGTGTTTCCGAAGTATCAATCAAATGAACCAAGGTGTGACAATAGTGCTAAAAATACCAATGTGTTTATTACTTTCAAACTTCTCGTAATATTTACCTATTAAAGTTAGATATTTAACGAATCTGCTCGTTTGATTAAAAGTTTTGTGATTAACGCAATAAGAACTAAAATCAGAACTTCATGGGTCTCACAATAATCAATTACGATATATAAAATATGGCTTTGTTATGTTTATCATAAGTAACACTTGCATAAGTAAAATTGGAAATTGAAACTGAAACTTTCACATTTAGTTTGTACCTTATCGTTGTTGGCGGATATGGTCGCAAATTAATAATCCGGGTTTTGTATTGCTCAAATGCCTCCCTAATCATGCTAATTATGGAGATAATTATATGATCGAATGAAAAGCGTTTCGGAACGCTTTTCGATCCAGGATCAGTAGGCAAAACTAATATAGGTTTTCCCGCTCAATTTCGCGATTGTGACAATCAAATTGATATAAGGAGCAAACGAATTCGCGCGATTTGCGATCGCCGTGTCAAAGCAGCATTCGAATTCGTAAATAGTCGTTCAAAATCACGTCTGAGCAAGTGAATTTGCACAAAGAGCGTACCTTTTCATCAATGGTCATTCAAAATGGCACGTAGTTCACGCTGGCGCTACTGCACATTCGCGAATTCGAGTGCCCATAAATGAACTATTGTGTCTATTCACGAAACCGTATGCGTATGCATGCATTTGTTTGCACTTATTCGGAATTTGAAAGACCGATACCAACGATTACGCGACAATGCGTGAATTTGATTGAAAAAAGTGTCAAATTGAGTGGGAAAACCTATACAATCTGATGTTAATTGTCACTTGTTTCACTAGGTAAACAGAGTTCTTATTATATTATGCAATTATCACCATGACACATCATTCATTACACCAAACATGTTCGAGCGCTCGGCCTCCAACCCTACGATGATATCTCTCAAATTGTGGGAGGAAATCGTATATAATGCGAATTCTTCATGACCCAACGGAACAACGTGAACATAACGTAACTTATCTTTAATATTATACGAGGTGATAACCAATGCACTTATAAAACAACCCAGTGAAATACAAGAGCGCATTCTTTCTGGTATCATTAATATCTACCCGATGCGGAAATCATATTTGACTATTCAATTGGTCGATTTCAATTGCGACCAAGGGGAAGGTACACTTGACATTTCCAATGTGGGCATATGTGCGTCATTAGGCTTCGTCGCACAATGGGCGGTATGTATTAGCCTCAAAAGGTTACAGATTCCAAAACCTGATGCCAATGACTCCATCTAAAGTTTCTTAGAGAAAAAAAAATAAATAAAGAAGACGAAAAGATTTGTTCTTATTTTTGGGCAGGGAAACTAATCCGCGAGACGCTATCCACCCTAACGTTTGAATTAAGTTCATTTGCTTCGCCATTTCCATACGTCAAGATATCATCCGATCGCTCGGCCCTCCAGCCTTGGGTTCCGAGATTGAGATGGGCTTCGGATTTGTGTTCGACTGAAAATCAGCCTGCTTGTAATAGATAAGATCCATTATCTTTACTTTCCACGTAATTTAAATGACCGTATATTATGCATTATGTGATCTCTTACCAATGCTTACGTAAATCTCTTTTGAAAAGTCATTCGGTTATGTGGTTATGTGGCAATGTTACCTGACCTGTAAATGTTCCTCTCAATCGTACCCTTGGCTTCACTGATATGGACATAGATTATATTCTACAAAGCAGTTTACCGGGATTAAAGTTTCTTATCAAATTTGTTCGACAGTAGTATGCTGAACTTTAAAGGTAAACGAGTTGTAGATATTTAAGAGGCATAGTTTAGTTTTAATTTAGAGGGCGCTACAATAAATACGTTTGTGTGAGGTAATACAAAACTCAGTGTAACATTTGAAAGAGCACAGCATTTTAATGACATTATCAACTTTAGTTGATTAACATCGGTTCAGAAACAGCTGAGATATCCATAAATATATTAGATCGGAATAAATTGAAACAAAAAATCCATTATAATGCCTTCTTTTTTTTTCTTCAAAATTATACCGAAGAGGTTTTTAAATAGTTGTTTATGATCCCTATATTGAATCATTGTTTTAATTAATAAATCATCAAATTCACGATTTGTTCAATATACAAAATGCTTGAAACCATTTACTTGGCCGTTTGTAAGTTTGTCTAACTTTTGGGCATGGTAGTGGTGCAGGTTTTGGTGACTAACATCCAGTTAAAACTGTAAAACTGTACTATCCCTTTAAGACGATTTCATTACACCCAAACGGCTAACATGACTAACTGCGTTATAGATATTAAAGATACATCAATTTTCATTATCCTATGCTATAGAAAACCCTGTGACGGCATTCGTCCCAGAAACCCAGAAGCTTAGTCGGTAAGAGCACCGGTCTAGCAATCCGGAGGTCTCGGGTTCGAATCCCGTTGGAATCCCATTTTCTTTGCTCATTTTTAATCACAATATATTTCTGGTCAGTTTTTTTATATGTTTGAATTAAGTATTTAATTGTGTTAGAATACCCAAACTCAAGTGATAGACGCCATACATATATTTAAAGGACACAGCTCACTGGCTCACTGGCCTGGAAGACGCCATGCTATATTCACACGGCGCGCTCTGTAGTTTACAGTCATGCGGCATTCACACATTATTGTCCGTATTTCCGAGTACTAACAGTCGTATAAAATCGAACATGGCCCAAATCGTACAAATATCGTGCTTCTCGTGTTTCCAGACGCGAGACTATTCCAGGATATATCCGCGCGGAAAGTAAGAATGCGTAACAATTCGTGCACGCCATTGTACGCCACATGGTTACATAAAACCCAACGCACAAAGAACCGATTCGATCCGATCCGACTGGTTTCCAGTCACGCTAGAGTCTGTTTCGCTCAGTCGGAGCCGATTCAACATGATGAATCGTCCTCGACTGACTTCCTCCTGACTGGTAAATCGCATGTCCTGAGGCAACGCATACTGAGCCGATCCGACTGAAAAAAACAGTCGGATCGGGTCGAGTTAGCTCTGTGTGTGTTGGGCTTAAAATTCGCGCCCACGCTCCGATCTGCCTGGATCGTAAGCTTAATGCTTAGTCCCCAATTCGACGACGGAGTTACGTTAATTAATTCTTTTTCCATACGACACCTATACGTCAAATTGTTTTGGTCAGTGTAAATCTCTCTTTTCTCTCCACGAGACAAGGCCAGACAGAAACAAATTAAATTTCATTTGATATTCCCGGGGGGTGGTTCACAAAGATCCTACGTTGAACTTAACTCTAAGTTGGACTTTAAAAGTATGGAAAGCCATTTGTAGCCTTGGAATAAAATATATTCATAAGTAAACATGCAAGTATTTTAGACTTTTCATAAATGTTAAAGGTAGAACATGACATTTCCTTGATAACAGAAACAAATAATGATTTGAAACAATATTTTATGCCTTTTTAAAGGACTTTTACAAAAAATAATTCAATGAAACTAACGGCTTTCCATACTTTTTAAGTCCAACATAGAGTTAAGTTCAACTTAGGATCTTTGTGTAACACCCCCGGTCATGTTTTCAAACCAGAGTGACGAATGAGAAAACAAATCTGGGCCACACTAACTGTGAAAAATATCTGTCTAAATGCGCTGGAATTAGTCTTTCAAAGTGCAACATAAAACTTCGCTTCTCAGAGCGGAATTACTCGGAAATTACTTTTCGGTTGCGCGTTGGAATTAAATTCATGTTGGCCTTCGTATAGAAGTCTGTATTCAAACTATGAACAACGAACAATTCTAATTAATAAACGTCCTTAGTTATAGGTGTACAGTGATCAATCAACCTACATAGCACGATACATACTTCCATCCGCGCTTTTGTTGTTTTGGACGTTGTTTGGATCCTCACACGTACATGTATTCATAACTGTAAATCAACAATTTCACATATTAAACCAGCAAGTTAAGTTCGCCTTAAAGGGATAGTGTAGTTTCGGTAAGACTGAACTTCAGCAACCAAAACCTGCACAATAACATAACAAACTAGTAGTTATAACTACACCATGCTCGGAAGGTATAACAAATTACAAACGACTAAGAAAAAAGCCTGTTATCATTTAAAAAGAGCTGTTAAAGGGATAGTTGAGTTTTGGTAGAGAGGGCGCTAGACTACTTATTTTTTTTGTGAGGTAATGACAAACTGAGTGTAAAATTTGAAAGAGCATAATATTTAAATAATAAAATCATCTTTGTTTGATCAAAATCGGTTCAGAGACGGCTGAAATATCCATAAATATAACAATTTATAATAAAGCTGGGGCCCCAGGTCTATTAGAGAATTTTGAACCAGCCGTTAAAAATTCAAAAAAATGCTTCCTCTTTTCAAAAAGTTACAAAATAGGTATTTAAATAGTTGTTGGTTATTTCTCTATCTAATCACTATTTCAACAAAACATCACATGCGCAATATTTTATTCAAAATGGTTGAAACCGATGAGTGTTTAGAGAGCGCCCTCTTACGTTTTAACGGCTCTTTTTGAATGATAACATGATCTTTACTACGTCATTTGTAATTTTGTGTTCCTTTCTAGTTATAACTATTAGTTTGTAATGTAATGATGCAGGTTTTGGTTACTAAAATTCAGTTTCACCAAAACTGTACTCTCCTTACCAGAACTCAACTATCCCTTTAATGGACATTCCCTCTTTTGCAAGCCAAATTTCAAAAGTTGCAAGGTTATTGTCTTATATGAAAGAAAATGTCATTTAATAGCATGCCTGAACAAATTAGGGCTTGAAATCTCTGTTTCGTGAAGTATAGACCTAACACTAATAAAACGACAACCAACGGTTAATTGTGCATTTACGTGTATTCACCCAGTGAGGAAGTTCGTACACGGATTCCACGAAGTACCACAACGTTATGCGTGACCCCTACGCGACCCGCGCTAGCTACGTGACCCGCACGCATATAATAATAGCATGACCGAATATTAAACAAAATAACCAAACCTCGCTTAAATTGACTACATGTAATTACACATTCTTCATTTTTGAGATTTTTTCAGTGACATACCTTTACAAATGTCGGCTTCACAATACCTTTATAAGAATAAGTACATTATTCTTGTAATATTATGCTTAATCAGTTAAACTCTTTTATTGACCGATATATAGTTTGATGGAGGGACGCATTCGTTTTGTATCCGTAGAATCCAAATTACAGGGCTTTTCGATCTGATTTTGTTTGTGTGTGTTACATTCATTCCCATCCGTCAACTGGAAACTGTTCAGACGTTTTGTAAAAGAGGGACAGTCCCTTTAAAACACAACAGGGCGCTCTTTAAAAACGCATTGGTTTCAAGCATTGTATATACAAAATTGTGCATGTGATGTTTTGTTAAAATCATGATTAAATAGAGAGATCATCAACAACTACATTATTTAAAAACGTCTTTTGAAAATATTTGAAAAAGTTAAAACATTTTATATATATTTTTTCGAATCATCGAAAAAATCTGGAGCCTGAGGTTTATTCCGATCAGATATATGTATTGATATTTCAGCTGTTTCTGAACCGATTTCGATCAAATAAAGTTTATTCTGCCATTAAAATTGTATGCTCTTTCACATTTACACTCAGTTGTTCTTTACCTCACGACACTTTTGTCTTGAAGCGCCCTCTAAACAAAAACTCAACTACCCCTTTAAACTAGAATATACGATAATTTACCAACAGCGAGATGAAGTAAACGGACATTAATGTTATCAGAAGAAAATATCATATAAGGAGATTGTCATATGATTTTTAAACAACATGTTATAACGTGTTCGCATGAAAGTTCATCTGTATTGGTACTTCTTACAAATTAACATTTTAAACTGTAGATCGGGAAACGCTGACGAAAGCTGAATATGACGTCCGAATATTTAGAAGGTAAATTTGTGTATTTTGATTAAAAGTTCAACATGTTACTTGCTATAACGCAGGGGCCGCGGAACCGGGGGGCGGGTGGGGGGGGGGGGGGGGGGGGGGGGACTACGTCTCGGGACTTATTTACTCTTCCCTCAATAGCATTTGAAATCCCTCGGGAGTGGAACATTCCGTGCTTTTCCCTCCACCACCAGTTAACAACTGTATAATAATATTACACGGAAGAGCCGCAATATATCGATAGACGGGAATTTTCGTTTAGACCTATGACAAACAATGAAAGCGATGCTATCGATTGCAGGTGTTATATTACATGCTGCTAGGGAGATTGTGTTATGACGTCACAATGAGAGATAGATAGATGCTATTACGACGTCACTTGTTAACAGCACTTCGAAAAGCCACATTTTATAATAAAGCTCAGAGAGGGTAAAAGTGTAAAGATGTGTTATTTTTGTCATAATTATAACATCACAGATGTCAACTTTGTTGTCGGGAAAATCATGGAGTGTTCCCTCGGGATTTGAAATGCTATTTCGTGAAGACAGTAAGTCCCTCGACTACGTATCGGGTTATAATCTTCCCTCAATAGCATTTCAAATCCCTCGGATAGGAAAATTCCGTGATATTCCCTCTACCATCACTTAACATCTGTATATTCTTCCTCTTCTTCTTAATTTCTGTCCAACGCCCCCGTTGTGAGGGCCAACCGGACAGGGTGTCAATCTGTAAAATTGCGCTGGTATTGAACAGGTTAATTCTTACCCTTTGTATTAGAGTGATATACAATGTAGTATAATTCCCATCGACCATCGACTCTCGTTCACATATCACACGAGAGTCCAATATGCAATGGGTTAACATGCGATACATCGGATGTCATCTAGAGGGCTTTAGTACATGATAATGCGAATTAATTCCATCGCACTGTCACCGTGGGAGTCATATCAATCGCTAGTCAAGACGATTGTCCTTTCCGAATCCGCCGTCATCATCCGTATCGTGCATTTATATTCACTTTCTCAATGTCTTATTGACAATACAATTATACCGACCACGATGTAACATGAGACGGATTGTTAAACCGTGGGCCCGCAACTCGACATTCAATCCCCCAGAACTCTCGGCAGACCGACCCAGCTACCACCCGATTTTTGCCTTTACGCCATGTATGGGTACACAACACGGCTGCATAACACTGTATATGCAGAGCTTAACTCCAAAAGGTCCTAAATCCGCGTTAATAACTTTTGGAAAAAGGCAAGTTGTTTGTTCGACTTTGTACACAAGCCTTTGAGCATAATGGAAATAGTATGCGCCGTATTTCTTTTTCGATTGCGAAATGTGTCCTAAAACGTGTAGTCATAGCTAGCTTCATTGTTTATTATCGCACTTAAATTCCTTACTCAATATTTTGGAACTTGGATTTAGCGCCTTGTGCAACTAAGCTCTTCATAGCATAAACTAAGCTTCCGCATATAGCGACATTTTGTGTGTATAAATGCCACATGCATCTTCATGTGGATAGCTAGATGGAAAATATGTTTTGAGAGGCTGCTTGAAGCTGAAGTGGGTTCGCTTGAAGTGCTTTGGAAACAATCGCCAGACCGGTATTGCCGCAAACCATTTATATCCTCCCTCACCTCTCTCTCTCATCCGGCCTTCTACCGTCTACGGGCATACGGGGGCACACCTTTGCCGGGGAGTGTTTCAAAAAGATCCAAGTCAAACTTTACACTAAGTTAGACTTACAAAATAATGGAGAGCCATTTGTTTCTTTTATTTATTCAAGAGTTGTTTTTTAAACAGGCCTAACATCAATAATAGTAAATATATAATCCATTGCGGATATAGTATCGGAAATAATATCGCTAATGATATTCGCTTGTCTCGCAATGTAAAACTAGGAATCTAAACGATCATTTGACAAAGTATTGCAGTAGCATACGAAACGTCGTGATCGTTTAGATTCCTAGTTTTACATTGCGAGACAAGCGAATATCATTAGCGATATTATTTCCGAGGCCTAACATCATTAACATAATTATTCGTTTATCTAAGAGACTTCAAGCTATTGATGTAAAATGTTGAGAAAGTTTCAAATATTCGAATATATGTCTTGACTATGTCTGCAATATCTTTGTGTAGCGGTCAAGCGGCGCCAAGCCAAGCGCCAAGCCAAGCGCCAAGCCAAGCGGCGTATATATTATAATAAGTGCCCCCCCCCCCCCCCCTGCCCCCAATAACTTGATAGAACAATAGCAAACATAAACAAAAGGGAAAATATGTATGACAATATGAAGAACATGTTAAGCCAAACAGCAATGGAGGAGTAAAATGTTGATGCTCTAACAGGTTTCGGTTCAATTTGACAAAGTTCATAGATAACCTTGAAAATGGTTTATGTGAATTAGTAATTTGAAAAAGATTTTATTAATACTTCGAAACGGAAGAGCTTCCTCTCCAGAGAAAAGAGGAAATTGAATTCGCCCCCGGTCGTGAATTATCGCTTCATTATTGGTAGAGGTTAATAATGGATCGTAGACTATTACTGTATGAATAATTCAATTGATTTTATAAATCAATCGCAGGAACAAAGTCAATTATGTTGTGTCAGTTCTATTCACAAATTCATACTTGTACCATAACCATATGATGAAATCAGGTATTTTACTCGAATCCCCCCTAAAGTGATACTTTTTTTTAATGAGTCGAATTTGATTGATAGCGAACAAATTGGCATGCTTTCAAGATTTTGATTAAAAAAGGTCTGTGTAAATCCATGTGATAATGTTAAAAATAGAATGATCAAAACAAGTATAACATTAAACTAGCGATATGAATTAACGCTTCGCTCTTATGAGAACATTTAATTTCCGCAATGATTACCCTTTCTCCCACAATAAAACATAACAATGAAATGGAAACAAAGCATTCTCACAATGTGTTATCTTTATGTTTATTTGCTTTCAGCAGTAGAGGTGGAACGATTTGTCCACGTTCGACCACAGGACAAACAAACATCATACAAACATAAATCGTTTTGTTTTAATGTCTTGTTTTGTATTTGTTGTAGCACGTTTGACAACATATTAGACTGATATCAATAAGTATTCAGGAACACAATGAGACAAAATAAAGTAAAGAATGGAAAATTGTTACCCCCCCCCCCCCCCCCCCCACCCAAGAAGAACAAAAAACACACACACTCACAATGAAAATACCACAATAACATGTCAACAAAGCATCATTATTTGGTTATATTTATGTTTGCTTGCTTTCAGCAGTAGATGTGGAACTACCGGAAATTTCTTATCAAAGTTCGACCACCAGAATTTTTTAATTTTTTTATAATAAAACAATACCGTAGCTCAACCAGTTACGGATCACTTTTCAGTGCAAACAATTTCTTGCCAAGACAAATTATTTTTTCCTGGACTATCATACATCGCTAGAAAGCTAAAATGGTGTAGATTGTGAATATTGTAGATTCAAACTCATTCCGCCGCTAATACGCAAGTCACTGCGCGTTTTACGAACCCCTTACGCTCTACCAGTAACGGATCATCAACCACTGCACCAGTAACGGATCACCTGGCTTCATTTGAAAATTAATTGACCATTTATCTTAATTTTGTCATCAAAGTGTTTGCCAATTAGCAATTTATTTCCAGGAAAAATGTTACTTCTTAAACTAGCTTCCTTCTGTAGGTATGAGGATTTGAAATCTGCTACATGTGATCCCTACAGAATGCAGCAAAATCACATAAAAACTCAAATTTAAAAAAAAATATCTAAATAATTTCATATTTTAAATAATTTGTTTTAAGTATTTGAAAATTGGGTGATCTGTTACTGGTAAAAGTTCATTTCTGCTTGTAATAAACATTAACATTTGCAATTTTTTACTAGAAGCCTGCACACAAGCCCCCCCCCCCCCAAAAAAAAAATGCTGTAGAGTGTACACCAAGTATAAGTTCCAGATCCGTCGGCATATTTTAGTTTGTTTAACATCTTATATGAACATTTTAGATTTTTTTGTATAGATATTTTTCTTAAAAATCTGAAATCTGAACATTTGTTCACTAGATGATACTATTTTGAAGACTAATTTCTCACTTTTGATCGATGATCATTTAACTGAGGTTTATCACATTTAAAAAGGAGATGATAAAGTTGATATAAGATGCGTATTCCTCTTCCAGTTATGAAAAATAAAACAATTAGATAGTCATTAACGTCTTCGTCAATCAATTTCGGTGGGTAATCCGTTACTGGTTGAGCTACGGTACATATTTTGCTTTGTTTCAATGACTTTATGTCTAAGTATTCGAATCCATGAGACATCTGATAACCCTAGACATCTGATCTGAAACCCTAGAGACAGCATACATGTAAATTGTGCATTACTTCCATATTTACATGCCATTCATTTAAAATAATAACAACAAAAAATAGATAACATGGAACATTGTAATAATCATGTGATTATATTGTATGGTTATGTTTTTATTATACAGTGTAGCCAATAATTATTTGGACACCTTGAACAAATCACTTTAATTTAAATGATGCTAGAACAAATTTTTAAGAAAATGTTTGGTAAAAAGCTGCCTAAAATTCATTGTATGTGTTTATTAGATGCTGCTTTGTTGAAATCAAAATAAAATATAAGACCATTTTTGAAAAATTATCAAAATAGTTAGTTTCCCATTTTTCAGGGTGTCCAAATAATTGTTGGCTACACTGTATATTATAACAAAGTCGACATGGTTATTTTTAACAGTCTCAGTTCATAACCTAATTGAAACTCCTAAAAATTATTGTTTAAACTGAAAAGGAGAAAATGCTACTTTTATTTATTGCAAAATACCTAAATATAGCATGGAAATGTGCATGTTTATAAAGGACACCCGTAATGAAGATATTTATTCAAAAGAGCTAAGCCGAATAAGAATGATTACCTCACGGCGTTGCAGGAAAGTTTTAACAATTTAAGACATAAAATATCAAGTTGGTATTTACTATAAAAAATAATTGTCTACTTGTCGAACGTCAGGAAACCCATAGTAGGTCTATATATGGGCAACTCCAGCGTCACGGACATTACAAACAGACAGTTTTTCATGACTTTCCAATGCCACTACTAATTCATACCTCTACCTAATGTCTAACTTTTATTTTGATTACAAAGCAATAGCCTGGTTAAGCATGCCAACAAAGTTTCAGAACATTTATCCAATTCGTTACTGAGTAATTCTGCAAAATGTGCGCCGTCACGGACATTACATTTTTTGGACATGACTTTTTGCATCCATATACATCTTTGCAAAAATCTGTGAGTTCTGAGACCTCACAAAGGTGATTTAGGTATTCAATTATAGACAAGGCAATGATGAATTGAATCAAAGTTGGATTTTGCGAAACGGTCCAGGTATATGTGATCTAGACAACACAACGTTGCGTCACGGACATTACATTTTCAGCGTCACGGACATTACAGTTTGTCCGGAGGATTTGATGAATTAAAATATATACTTTAGAGCACTAAAAAAAATGAAATTTAAATCTGAAAAGGTACTTTGATTATCAGTTATCAAATTTGGTGCCTCAAATAATAAAAATACCAGAAAAATTGGAAAATATAAGGATTTTCCTGAAATTTGCACAGGGTATTCCCATGTGTGGAGCTACATGTATGGTTTCCGTTTCTCCTATAAGGAGACACCCGAGAATATAAAAAAAATCATGTGAACTGAAAGATATAATCATAGGATCATGTTGTATGGAAAAATAATCCAGAAAAAATCAATAGGATTTGAAATAGAGCCAATTGTTTTTTTTAGTTCATGTCCACTTTTTCGTGGAATTGCCCATATATCTTATTCAGACTGCAAACACAAAGATAACGATCACAAAATTATAGAAATGGTTCGTTTGCATTTTATTATTAATAATCATTTAAGCATTAAGGCAACGGTATGGATGAATATAAAATGTCTACCAGTAATCCAGCGTTGGGAAATTCCCAATAGTTTATATCTACTGCAGAAGCAAAAGAAAGATAAAGATCACAAATTAAAGAAATGGTTTATTTGCGTTTATCTCGCAAAGGTTTGTAGGAAAAGGTGAAATACAGTTATGCAAAGAAAACTTGTACCTATGATCGAATATTGGGAAATCCCCGCGAGATCCATATCTAATGTTGAAAGAAGACCGACATAATCATTACAAACTAAATCATTCTTCTTTTTATTCCTGTGTTAGTTAAAAAATAAAAAGTTTACCTTTTGTTGAATGATTGGATATCCCCGGGTTTTCTACATCTAATGTTGAAAGCAAAAGTAAAAAAAATAAATAAATAACGAATTATAATGATTATTTGTTTTAATTTCATATTAATCAATAATCGTAATAGGGAAATATTAACAATTATGGAGATAAAATGGTTACATTTGTTCGAATATTGGGAAATCTCCGGTAGTTTTACATCCACCGCTAAAAGAGATTTAATCCAAAAAAAACAATTACGAATTATGACAATTCTGTGGTTACATATGTTTGTTATAACTATGTTAGGTAAGTGTAAAAGTAACAGTTCTGGAAATCGAACGTTTACCTTTGGTCGAATGTTGAGATAGCCCCAGCAGTTGTACATCTACCACTAAAAGAGAACTAATACAAACAATCACACATTTGAAAAGTATGTGGTTACATTTCATTTTTATAATTATGTCTACGTAATATTATGTAAATAGCAACAGTCACGGAAATATAATGTTTTCCTTTGGTCGAATGCTGGGACCCGGTCATTCTCCATAATAAGCAAGACACACATAAAGATTACAAATAAAGACAATTCGTTGTTCAATTTGATTTTTTTTTTAAATAATGTAACAACAAAATCTTTACCGGTGGTAGAACTTTTATAAATCCATGGTAGCTCTACATCTTATAACAACATTATAACAAGATCATTATGACAATTCTTTGATTGCTTTTTATGTTTATAATTATTATAGGATTAGGATAATAGTTACAACAATTATGTACGATCGTTGGTACACCCCCGGTAGTTATTCACCTGATGCTGACGGAAAAATAATAATTTAAAAACCTACTTCAAAGTATGATAATTGTGTGTTCGCATTTCATGTTTGAAATTATGTTAGGATAAGGGTAACAAGTCAGTTATTGGAATGAATGTCTATGTTTACCTGTGTCAGAACGTAATGACATTCCCGGTAGTTCTACATCTAAACCTGAAAGTGATAGCAAAACATAAATAAAGATTGCAAATCATAATAAATACTTGTTTGCAGTTCATTTCTATAATTATAGTAGAAAATAATAACATTAATAAAAAGTGAATGTTTTACTTGTTGTTAAATGTTGGGAAATCCCTGGAAGTTCTACATGTAATTATACTACTTGTATCTACTGAACGCAAATACAGAATAATATATTTGTGTGTCTGCATTTTATTTGTATGCTTATTTTAGGATAAGAGTCGTTATTATGGTTATGGAGCTGAATAATATGCCGTTTGAACGTACTAGGGAAGTCCCCCGACCGGTAATTCTACATATACCGCTGAAAGCATAAAGTGAATAAAGATTGCAAATTATGATAACTCTTTGTTTGCGTATCATGTTTATAATTATTTTATGATTAGAGTATCAGTTATGGATTGAAGGTAAATGCTTTAATGCATTTGTTGTTAAAAGTGGGGAAGTTCCCGGTGATGAAAAGAGAATAAACGGTTTCAAGAGATAAACATATTCCAGAGAAGATGGAAATATCGCGACACACAGGTGTTCTTCATTTAAGGGTACCACTACCAAAAAAAAATATTATTATAAATGAAAGGTAACATCGTTAGTAGTCCATTCCACCAACAAGTTCACACAAAATATGTTTCCAGAAAAAGATATATATAATTGGAAAACGCGTCACCATTCTAAAGCATTCGTTCACGGGTCTGCATAAACGAAGACTACTTTTGTCCAGGGCGAACGAATCGTCCGGGATTCTATTGTATCCAAAACGTACGCGTGAATATAATTGGCGCACTCTCAGATGTTACGAAACCATTATATACAAAACCGTATGTTACGCATACGAAACCATTATAGTGATGGTTCCGTAAGTGAGGGTAATTAATTGTATTGTTTATGAATTACACAACCCTTTGCAAAGTGTTGGGCATCTATTTGATATCACACAACGGTACCAACAAATTATGTATGTGTTGTTCTTTGTATGCTGGTCCCCTTTAAATTATCATTTATTTTCCACCGATCATTGTGTCGGTTAATGCGGCAAATATGGCATTGTCTGTGGGAATGAAGTGGCTCATATTGCGTGTTAACTTGTATCCTACCATGCCTCATAGATGGTACAATTCCCATCGAAATCATACGGGACCCGTCGGGTTCCCGTAGGCAATGTGTTAACTATTTGGGGACTTCAAATGTTTCCTGCACAATACTTCCATAGAGATCGTATAGGGATTGTATATGGTTGCGCAGGGTGCAGAGTTACTAATATGGAACGGCAATATGGGTTGAAAATAAAACAAGGAGTACAATGTATTTCATGATCGCGATGACGAGAATTCTCTATGTGGTGTATCTTATTCTCCCCCTTTCTTGAACGAACTTCACGTAACCATGGTAACCCCAGTAATCGTTCATGTTCACCATCATGGCAACAAAAAGTTGAAATTTCTTCGGAGACTAGATCGACGACAGTAATGTTTCCTCCGAAGCTAATTACTAGAAAGCGTCTTCTTGATCAACCTCACAAACCTCTGAAGGATTTACGTTGAAGAGGTCAATCGTATACATTTCACCCTCTAAATCGTCGTTTTGTCTCAATTATCGGAAAGTTCGTTAAATTTGGCATGATATGACAAACGCTCAGATATGGTAGCATACACCCGATATGTTGGAGGGACTTGAAGATTTGATAGTGATGCAATTATATTAAAGCTGTAGACGAGCGGAGAAATAGCGTCAAGTTTCACCTTTACGAATTAAATCGATTTTGAATATCGAATTGGCGTTGGATGTAAATTGACAACCAATCAACAATAAGTGATTTGAAGACTAAAACTCATTTTAATTTGTAATTTAATAATCTGACTATTATAGATCAAATCGTATAATTATGATTTGTACTGCCAGATAGAAGTGATACTGAGAAAACGTGCACGTAAATTCGATTTTTTTTTTTTTTTTTTTTTAAACCGTAGGCTAGGTGCTATATCTTTAATTGTACAGTATGTTTGGTAGCGTTGAAATTAGTTAAGCACCATATTCCTAAACATGTGTGTGTGTGTGCGCGCGTGTGCGTGTTTGTGTGTGTGTCCATTATTAAAATGTAACAAACTAGTTTGAATATTTTGTAAGGCGTAACAACATAGCTATGTATGTAAATGCTATTGTTACGAATTTTGATGATGGTATTTGTATAATATTGGACAATTATAACTGAGCTTTAGTGGAATGTAGAAAATGTGTTTTGCTATTGATTTATCATGTCTAGTTGAACATTCACTCTTTCTCTCTCTTCCCTTCGACTCCCATTCCTCAATCTACTACTTGTTGATCTTAGCACATTCCTTAAATCTACACGCTGGACTATGTTTTAAATTCCTTTAATTTCTCGAATTCCTATAACTTCCGATCCTTTCTAAACTTCTATCTCTCGCCCTCGCGCGTGGGTCGTATTACTCTCGCTTTATCTTCTTGTTTTGGAATCAGAACAAGTGGCCCTCTCTTTCCTAGCAAATTCCTCTTTCCTCTCCTAAAGTTCTTCGCTATAAGTAACACAAACTGACATTCTTCTGGTTATACTCTGAATTCCAGAAATTCCCCTGTTTCATAGTTTTGGTGTTCTATCCTATTCTTGGTTTTAGAAGGAATGATATATGTTTTATATGATGTCGAAATATGTTAGAAACTATGCAATGTTTGTTATGATTTTTAGATATTTGAAATGCCTTACATATTTTGTTGAAGACTTAAGACTTTCTTGTAAAGTGTATACATGCTCATGTTTTCCGAATTGCTAGAGTGAGATCGGAGTTGTACCAGAGGTGTACCAGGGAGTTCAGAGTTTTTAGAGTTCGGGATCTCTGAGTTTGGGGTTCTGAGTCAGTGTGGATCTGAGCTGGTTAGCTATGGGTTAGTTTGGAGTTTTTAGTTTGAGTTAGTTCTGATCGAGTCAGCTGTGATCTAGTCTTAATTATGCTAGTTCTGATCTGCGTTCTCCGCAAGCTACAGTTATTAATCACGTATACATGTCAACCCTTATGTGGTATCTACTTGTGAATAAACTCAAGGAATTATATTTCAGAACTTGAATCTTCAGTTATTATTATCTCCTTGCGTTGGATTATCTGAGGCACGCTACCATGATTGATTGCAAATTGAACCTGTGTGATTGCTGAGTGAAATTAACGTATTAATTTAAAGACAAACACTACATCATCATCATTATCATCATCCTCTTCATCCCAAACATTTGTCATCACCCGACATTTGTAACACTATAAAAAATAAGTATACATTTTCCAACTTTATTTTCACCAATGGCATATAATACACAAACAAATAAGGTTTGAAATAGTTACGTCTTGGAATAAAATAACCCACATTATAAAGCTAAGTTTGTGCGTGGCCAATAAACATGGTACTTATGGATTTGGTTGGTGAATAATTATACGGTTTATGACTGTAATTATAATAAGCAACATTAATTGGGATTTTCAAAGAATCTGGCTGCTGTAAATCTATGAAAGGTTACCCTGATCCGTTCATGTATTATGCATACACGTTATATGGTAGCGATCGTCATCTAACCTTACGCTTCGATAAATCATGTCACAAAACGTTTTCAAACAGATTTAAAATTCAATCGGTGCATAATTATGGGCTTCAGGCATTCGCGCTAAATCCTGTTTTGGGATTTGCAAACTTCTTAGACTTTGTCAATTTTGTATTTGTAATTTGTTTATGAATCGCTCAAATATCAGAGGTTGACAATACGTTTTTATCTTTGCCTTTCTACATTTCGTCGGTCCTTCGATTCTCCTTTTTATAAATGTATTCCTTATTGTGTGAATGTAGCTTTTTAACTGTATAACATCGACGCGATCAAAACGACTGGCGAGGAAAGACTAGCAGAAGGGCAGCATATTCAAGTGCACAAAAGTGTACCTAGACGACTACAGAACATATTTAATTAACACATTAACCAGTGTCATTATGGATTATTTGAACTACTATAGTCATGATATAAATGGTTTATTTTTGTTTGTTGTTTTAACAAAACAAATTTTTACTCGAAAGATTAAAAGATAAACGTGCATACTATATACAAACCACTTCATTGGTCAACATTTAGACAAACTATTTCATAGCTTGTCCCTATCTTTGACACGTTGATGGCACATATTCGCATCAGACAATGTAGTAGCCGCAGAACTGTAAGTATTCTTTTTTTAATAAGAATTTGTTAATTTATGGTATTCACGAAAAATATAATTATTATGATGAAAAAAAAAAAAAAACACTAAAGAACAACAAAATCTTACAGCTTCCGTATTATAAGCGTTGAAAAGACGATTTAAAACGACAGTTTTCTAACCTATATTTCAGAATGAAAGACAAAATTGATTGATAACACTCGAGGGAAGATAACAAAAGATAAACGTACTATTGACCTGATTTCGAAGCGCCTTCTGCGGCCACTGGCCAGGGGAGAGATAAACAGTGCATAATTATGGGCTTGAGGCATCCGCGCTAAATCCTGTTTTTGGATTTGCAAACTTCGTACACTTTGTCGCTTTTGTATTTGTTTATGAATCGCATAAACAGTGGCTCAATGAGGGGGGGGGGGGGGGGGGGGTGTTATCCTACATCAGAGCCCCAGACCTTGGATAATTCTTAACTCTAAGCCAGTATGCATCACGCACCGTGCATGCAAGAGGCGTTTGCAAAATGGCACCGCGCATCTCATTGATGAATTCGAAATGTAGGCAACGTGAGTCAGGATTACAGAGTGAATAAATATGCAAAACCGATAAACACCATGTGTGTTTATTGTGTTTTTTTTAACCACATCGGGTCTTCTTTATTTCAAAATGCTTTCACAAAAAATTATAATTACACAAAGAAACAAGAATCATATGTTATTCACAAATTACTAATAAACTGATTCCATTTTAAATGAAGATCTACAAATAATCGTTGTTTAACCATGTTTGTTAGTTTTGAAATAAAAGTACCATTACATAACGCAATAAAATCATTTAAATGATACGTTTATAATCTACTTTTTGTATCAAGTTTATATAAATCATTATTATTTAGAAGATTTGATAAAAACGTATCATCTTACTATTTGCACCTGTTATGAGCAGGTTTAAAGGGATAGTTGAGTTTTTGGTATAAAGTCGCTACACAAAATAATTTTTGTGTGAGATAATGAAAAACTGAGTGTCAATTTTTAAAGAGCATACATTTTTTATGGCAAAATAAACTTATTTGATCAAAATCAGTTCAGAAATGGCTGAAATACCCATAAACATAACCATTTGCAATAATTGTGGGGCCCCACAATAATTCGATAATTTTGAACCAGTCGTTACAATTTGTTGTTTAAATGCTTCCTCTTTTCAAATATTTACGAAAGAGGTTTTTAAATAGTTGTTGATTATCTCTCTATCTAATCATTATTTCAACATAAATCACAAAGTCATGCACAATATGTTATTTTAAATGTCTAACACCAATGAGTGTTTAGAGAGCGCCCTCTTGAGTTTTAACAGTTTTTTTTTTAATGATAACAGGCTTTTCACTTAGTCGTTTGTTATTTTAAATTCCTTTCGAGCATGGTGGAGTTATAAATATTAGTTCGTAATGTAATGGTGCAGGTTTGGGTCACTAAAATTCAGTTTGACCAAAAATTGTACTCTCTTTACCAGAACTCAACTATCCCGCTAATGGTTTTATCCCTTCCTCGTAACAGGGTACAACAAAGGGGGGGGGGGGGGGGTTGCTCCCCTTTCTCCTTATAGCTACACCATCGAGAGAGACTGTATACTTGTCGAAATCAATATTGTTAGATTTTTAGGACGAAATTCAATGCATACCTTTACAAAAATAAATAGCATGTATATCGAACGCAAGATCTTTGCATTAACGCTGGCTTAATTCATACATTTGATCATAATCTATATCGAGCATCAAGATTACGTGTTAACATTGTGAATGCAAACAGGGTAAGACTATGTATTAACATTGTTCGAGATCCATTATGTTCCATGTAAATTTCGTAATTTTATGGAGGAAAAGATTTAGACGTAAATGTCATTCGCTGCACCCGATTTAATGGTAATAATGTGCTCATGAAAATGCATTTATGTCCACACATTGACGCATGAATATTATTATAAATAGAAAAATTGCACGAAAACTGTGTAAAAGTATATGAATACGTAAGTCATGTAAGTTTGAGTGACTTTATCATACTAATAACGCCACCTGTCGCTCCTTATTCCGCTTCAACCAAAACCAAATAGTTACGGGATGGGGGTGGAGGCGGGGGGGGGGGGGGGGGGGGGGGAGGGGGGGTATTCCTCTCTGTATACAGAATGTGGATTACGTCAATTTATGCAAAAGAAAGCTCAGTGTGCTTTTTTATTTTCATATAGTCGCGATTAGAAAATGAACTTTTAATGACATTTTAAATTTTACTCTTTCTATTACTTTGGAATAACATCAACGTAATCTGAATTCAAATACGCAATTCATAAATCGGCTTGATAATTTGCAATCAGAAATATGAGATATAACAAATATATATACCTATCTGTTTTAAAATCTAATATGTCTTGTATACATACATACATACATACATACATACATACATACACATACATATGCAATCATACATAGGCTGCAAACATACATACATACAGTGTAACCAACAATTATTTGGACACCCTGAAAAATAGAAAACTAACTACTATAATTTTTCAAAAATGGTCTTATATTTTATCTTGATTTCAACAAAGCAGCATCTAATAAACACATACAATGAGTTTTAGGCAGCTTTTTACCAAACATTTTCTTCAACATTTGTTCTAGCATCATTTAAATTAAAGTGATTTTGTCAAGGTGTATATATTATGAAATAATAATAAACGAAGGTCTGGTGGTTAGGAGGGAATAAACGAGCAACAAGCAGCATAATTATAATTTATACCCCTTATAATCATGATTATTCAACAACCACATCAACTGCAATTTCCGTGGCCGGAACCACAGCGATAGAATAATTACAACTTGCATTAATTTCTCGTCACATCTTACACCAGTCCATGTGGACGGAGTCGCCGAGTGCCGCATCAATCATTCATAACGTTATGACATGCAACGCACCACGTGTAACAAAGAGCCATTAAACATACGCGCTTAAATATTTATGATATGCATTATAAAATGGTAACCGAATGGTAAATGGATCGAGTACAAAATGGTCAGTTTATACTCATCATGCTACCTAGACCTAGTAATAACGTATAACGCATCGAAGGCGTGGGGATAATAATTCGATTTCACGGTGAGTACATTCGGTCATAATTGCATTAATTTTAATCAGCTGAAATAATTGTCTTTTCTCCAGTCACTATACGGACCTTGTAGATGTGGTATACGCATTATGATAGTAGTCTACGCTCACGCAAATTGTCATGACATCATATGGACACGGTGATTCGATTACACAATAGCCTCATCTTTGTCGGAGGTCATATAAAGGTATATGGGTTAACTACTTTTAATTCACATTTTTTTGAAAAATTCGATTGGACCAACAATATGATTGATAATCTTGTATAATATAAGCATGAAAAGGGTCATATAAGGTATGGTCAAACCCACTTTCAACAGATGGACGTCGATAAATTTAACTATAGGTGAGAAATTTCGTAGAACGCATGTGTATTATTAAATTTTCTAAACATGAAACAAAATAAGCAAACGGTACGTCATCATAACTTTAGGTCCGAACATGCCGGATGACTGACATGTCAAGGAACGTACACTTTTTATAGCTTGGTATATTTTAATTATCTATTTAGGATATCGTTCGCTTCCTATTAACCTAAATCTTAATGCGAACAATCATTTTCTATGTCTCGATGAAAATCGACTCTATCGTAAGACCTGTCTTCATTCCGCATGTTACAGCTAGTGAATGCCTTAAAAGGAAGACTGAGTATATAGAGAACATTATTGTTTGTTGCATGTGAGGTATAGAATATTTGTGTTCTATAGTTATATACCAAGTTAATGCATAATTATAGCAACGAATGTGAGCTTTGGAAAATGTACACTGTGTGGGAAGTCGAACCAGCGACATGAGGTTGTGAATTTAGGTTATGGTTAATTGAGAACATTATCTATATAATGCCCTTTAAAAATGGTTTAAAAGAGTATTTTCGGGGGGGTGTTGGTTCCTTGTACTAATCAAATGATGATATATGTCTCATCCTATTAACCTGGTTCCTAATGAGAACAATCCTTGTCGACGTCTCTAAGAAAATCGATTCTTGGCAAAAGCTGTCTTCATTGCAGTGAATTCAGTGAACGGATGACAGAGCAGTGTACGTTGTATAACCATGCATGTGTAAAACCTTTTTGTTTTGGTATTGGTCGTAACTTTTTTAAAGAGATTGTGGACATAAATGAAATATGAATTGGAATGTATGAAGGCATGCAGCAACGAATTAGAGCAGAGAAATGTAAACTTCAATACAACAAGGCATTTCATAAACATAATTGATGACTGGTGTGATTTTAAAGACATGCAGTTAAAACGGGCATTGTATTTATATTTTGTTCTTATAATTAGTAGCCAAGCAGCACGTAAAATGGAACTGTTCATTACATAATTACATGGTGGTGTTCAATGAAATAATATAAAACAAAATGATATGATATTCAGCAACATTTTTGGAAATGGCTTCATGGTATAGATATTTCAGAAAAGGTCACAATAATAGACAGAAAACAGAATTGAAAGTCCGAGATGATCTTGCCTTCCTAAATCTCTTTTAATATCGACTCATTTATATCAGTGATGTTTAATTTGGGGTTATACGTGAACATCCAAATCATACCATAGAATCTAAAGTATACAACCATGTGTATTTCGATTGGGAAATGCATGGCAATACATTTCAATTTGTGCAAACCGGGAGTAAAGTGCGAACGAAATTGATATTCGAAATTCAATCCAGCAACGAAAAGAAAAATCATAAGATCATGATAATAGAAGTGCATAAAGTCACGGTCTATAAATAGAAGGATTATGTTGTTGTTGTTGTTGTTGTTACCATTGTGATGAAAAGTCAAGGTCCACTAACAAACTACGTGTTTTCGTCACAAAAAAGACTCATTTGTAAAATGGCAAAGGCCGGCTTACTTCAAAGCCCCCAATATCGGTGACCATCCCATCATAGGACAAGATATTAATTCTTAATTGGAGTTCGGGTTTCATCGGTTGCTGGGAGCCACCGGTCGAATGGTCGAGAACAGGTTACTGGTTACCCTTAATACATCCGAATGGCGTAGATAAGAGGAATGGTAGGAGGAGGAGGGGGTGGTGACAGGAAACTTCCCTCATCTTGGAGAATATGACACCCCTCAATACATCCGTCGTGGGGGGGGGGGGGGGTGGGGGGGGGTGATCTAAAACAATAGGAAAACAAATTATTGTTGTATTTGTGCTTTAAATGAAGGGCGCTATAGAAGTCGCAATTATTGTTAGTTATTATTATTACTATTATTATTATTATCATTATTATGAAACTTCACTGCCCAGGGCCTCTTGCCCCTCACCACTGCCTTGCTTGACCGTGCCTACGCCACTCATATATCCGCCAAGCTTAACCTCCTGGCACGCGAAGCACGTACTGCTGGATGTCTGGAGGTGAGAACCCTTTCACATTCGGCAATGATACCTCCGTATATGAAGAGCTTCATCCCCCAAAAGGCATTAAATGCACTTCAACAAATTTTGAGAAAAGCTGGTTTCTTTGTGCGACTTTTAAGCACATGTATATGGGGATATGAAATGGTATATGCTCTATACATGTATGCTGTTTTAATTAATTGTAATTGTCTTCTTCTTCAGCTGTTAAGTTATGACTAGTTATGCCGTTCATTATTGCGATAATACCATTAACTGATTTGCCATGAAAAGTGTAATAAGTGCCTTTTGGAATTAAGCTCTTCATTTTGTCATAATCATACGGTATTTGATACATCGCAGTACATTCACCTCCCAATTCCGTACAAATAGGATGAACTTTTTGTCGTCAAAATCCGTATTTATCAGAGTTCGTGTAGCGGACGCTATGAAAATGTGAAAGTGAGAACAAATTAATGGGTTTAGATGTAACTCGGACTGATCGGGGCACGCGAATGATGTTGGGGGCACCCACACAGTTGTCTACTTTATGTTAAGTGCAAAGAAGAAAAATAAAACCATTTTAGCATTAGTCCAAACAATTATGTGAAAATGAGAAGAGAATTATTTTAAGCCAACATTTGTAACGCATATCACGAATTATGCCCAAAATAATTGACGCAACACGAAATTAATATCGGAGTTATAATCCCTGACATCAACAAGTAGATTTAATACCTTTAAACAGTGAAATATCAGGAAGCAGGGGGGGGGGGGGGCATATGTGGCCCTAAAGTGTATAATTATTGAAATATAAAACATATTTAATGTTGGGTTTATGATGCCCCCGCCTCCTTCCTTGCTGTAACTCACCCTCCCCTCCCCCTTCCCATGTGTTGGCTAACCCTAGCTAGTATTAGTACCCCTCTGTTTCCAAAGGAAGTATGAAACCAAAGGCGCTTAATCCGTCTTTTCACGTCTTTGGAGAAAAAGAGGTTTCTTTGTCCAACTTTGTACATATTGCCTATGGGAATTTGAAAATTGAACGTTCCATATTTTTGTTTTGATTGTGTATTCTGTCCTGAAAGTTGTATTTCTAGATAGTTATACGTTGCTTATTAATGTACTAATAACGTGCGCTCATTGTTTATGGCAAGTGGATTTAGCGCCTTTTGAAACTAAAGCTCTTCATTTGTTTCCTCGATATCTTGTAGCTGTAAATCAGACTGACCAAATAGGTGTTGATACTAGTAATGGTTATTGCCTCCATATTTATCCTGGATTCATGACCAGTCGTAAATTTCAAGGAGTAAACGGAAGGATAAATCAGAGAGAATCTTGACACAAAGTCTAGTTATTAGTTGCCTATCCAAGTCATCGGTCATCTTCCGAAATCTTTTCCCGGAAAATTAATTTGTACTTTTGGCGTGCGTTATTTGAAGGGACAAAGTTTGTACAAACAAAAGATACGCTTCTCAATTCGTATCGGCAAAACTTAAAGTTTTTGATCTACAAGCAATTCCTGTGATATACGTTGGTATTAAAACGGACCCTAAAATTGGACTACACTGAAATAAATCTAAGGTATACCGTATAAAGAATATGGTAAGCGAGAATTCATTTCAGTGTCAATGTGTAGAATAGTTGAAATCCGTGGATATTAAACTGACACTAAAATAGGACTTTACTGAAATAAATCTAAGGCTGAGATACATGCGGGATTTGAGGAGCGATATTTCATTGTGAGAGTCAAACTGGAGCATGGTTGATATCAGAAGATATTAAACGGACACTAAAATAGGACTTCATTTACATAAACATTAGATATTAAACAAAAAAACATTATAAACTAAGGATTTGTTAAGCGATATTTCATCTTGAGAGTCAGGATGGAGCATGTTGATATCAGTGGATATTAATCACACACTAAAATAGGACTTCATTGGAATAAATCTAAGATATGTCATGTTTGGAGGATTTGATGAGCCATAATTCACTGTGAGAGTCAGTGTGCAGTATATGGTACATATAAGCGGATATTAAACGCCAACTAAAATTTAACTTCACTGAAATAAATCTATATAAGAATGATATTCATGTTTGAATGATTTGATAAGCGATATGTAATCGTGAGAGTCAGGGTGGATCATGCTTGAAACCCAATCGGGGGGGGGGGGGGGGGGTGTGGTACATGATAGCTATGAGGGGAAAACCTGTGATGTTATTCCTGTATGATGGCCCCCGGCCACCCCAGCCCCATCTCCATTGCCCCCATTAGCTATACCACTGCCACAAGTATGTACATACATGCCAGAAATAAAACGACACCATTTTCAATTAAATTCAGGTCGTTGGATTTCCAAGAAAAAGCTTTCACAATATCGAATATCATCTACTTTACATTTTGCATTCCAGTTTGATACGGGGAGAACCTATAGCCATTCACTTGTGAAAGAACGATACCTTTTCGCATTTCAGAAATGGTAACATGTAGGAGAAACCTAATCAAATCAATTTACAGATAGCATGCTCTTAAATATAACGCAACGAACTGATTAAATTATCACTAAGATCCGTTTCGTTTTGTTTACGAACTTAATTCAATTAATGTGTGTAAATTTAATTACAGAATATCAAAACAATGTAAGTGTGTCGAGTCACACGCTGTAACATTATTAGTCTTTCAACGTTATATTGCAATACATTTTATCAACAATTGTTTAGTTTCATACATACAGTTTTGTTAGAATTATAATCAATTAATGTATGTTGTAATACATCGGCCTGCATCTGTCAGATACATCATCAAGTATAACACATTTTCTCTGTACACCCTGACACGGACAACAACAATACATCAAAAGTAAAACAGAATACGATATGTGTCATGTTTACATTTCGCTTGTTTCATTCATCGTATCATATTCCAAATTATTAATTTCAAATGTAACAAGCACAGGACAGTGTAGATGTCGTATCGTGCCATGGTAGTTGTACGTAATACCATGCATTCATTTTCTTGAACATGGTTTGTGGAACTAACTCAATGTAATCTTGATCTCAGTCCAATCGCATGACTCTACGGTATTTGGGAAGGATAATTTCAGTGTATTATGAAAACACCCCAAAAGTTGATAAGAACTACACGAACTATAATTACTCTTTTAAAATGCTCAATAACGAATCGTTTTCAGGAGATTTCCCTTGAACGTCATACAAAAATGCGTGCGTTAATTATTTACAACCCAGAACGTAACATATTCATACAATTATACAGGGAGGGGGGGGGGGGGGGGGGGTTGAGGAAACGTCAAGGGCCTACATGCACATTTACTGAGATTATATAACTCTTACCGATGTCTTTGTTCCAATGTAAGTTGACGTAGTGTGCCTTTCGTAACTCTTTAGAATTACATCAATTAGGGGATATATCGGAGTCCTAAGGACCAAATTAAAATATCCCTGCGCGGCTTGGTAAGGGGAGATTTAGAGCCTATTACATCAGTCTTTCTGAATTGTATTTGCGTCATTGTTGTTGTTGTTTTTAATCTCAAAATACAAAATGCTACCCCACTGATCGCCATTTTAAACGTACACTGATTCAGTGTGCATTACGCATCGTGCGCGAGGTGTTCGCAGGATGGCACCGCGCGTCTGATTTACGCATTCTAGCAAGCAGTCTCCTCCCAGGTACTATACCATGAAGAGGTCGTTGGGTTATCTTTTACACCTCAACAGTGTCCATAGCATTAAATGGGTTGAATTGTATGTGACTGGATATAGTTTTAGTTTCAGTTTTTTTTTCTCATTTCTAACAAAAAATACAGCGCAAAATATAGCGAAACCCTGCACTTTCATGTCTTCAGAGAATGAACGTTATAAGTTCACATGATGTATGTCAAAGACTTATGTTAGTAAATTGAAGCAATCATATCTTTGTAAAAATAACATTGTCCAATGTTTTAGACGAAGATATCAAATACAGGATGTAATGTTGCCTTTCGCATGGCTCGGAAAACCACATTTTTGATATTTACCGACAAATGCAGGGTCTGCTATATCCAGTGACAGCGGTCATCATACATCATGTCTGTAGTTCGCTTTTGATTAGGTCCCCAGTCCTTCTTCCGTGGAATTGGGGTGATCCATAGCAGACAGAAAATAACAGGCTCAATGCTCAGTCTACTGCATTATTCAAGTCCCAGTCTTACTTCTATATTGTCAAAACAGGTTGATCGAGAAATTACTAACCCCGACAATACTGACGGGGCGAATTTGCAGCATTACTATACACGAAGTGAGTATGGAATACGAATACTAATGCCCTTCTGACACATAGATGGTTAATTAGAAGAAACAAGGTCTCATTTTGGTTGCGACGTGCATATTATGAAGTCACATTTATAAATTGTTGATGTAGGTATATGATTAATAATTCACTCAGCAGTATCTCATCATCCGTTCCCATTATTGAGTGCCCCCAAACATGTGACAACAACGTGCCTCCACCATCGTTCAAGGGCGTAGATTAGGGAGGGGGAAGGTGTGATTGCTACGCCCCCCCCCCCCCCCCCCCCCTCCCTACCCCTCCTCCCCCATCCTCCCTACTGCTGCGTCTACCTCAGTACCCGTTCCCATTATTGTGTGCCCCCAAACACGTGACAACAACATGCCTCCACCATCATTCAAGGGCGTAGATTAGGGAGGGGAAGGGGGTTCTCTACTTGTGACCAATATAATAGGCATGTTGCTGCTAAGGCAGGTTTGACTGTATCAACAATTTGCATACCAACGTATCCAGTTACTGCGAATGATTTCCAACTGTGGGCCAATGCCAGTGGCGTAGACAGGTTCTTACACCTGGGGGGATGATTTGCCGTTCACGAGGATCAATCTCGTATACAGATACACACACACACACACACGCACACACACACGCACACACATACGCACACGCACACGCACACGCACACGCACACGCACACGCACACGCACACGCACACGCACACGCACACGCACACGCACACGCACACACACACACACACACACACACACATTGTGAGGTGGGGGGATGCATACCCCTCACTCCCCGCTGTCTACGCCCCTGGCCAATGCCCCCCCCCCCCCCCTCGTGCCCTTCCCTCATGTCCCTCTTTCCCTTATCACCCTTTCTGAGTTTGCACTAAATGCACAATGCTCTACTCTGATTATGGTTGTTTCCAACCTAACATTTCTTACCATTAAAGGGGTAGTCCGGGCCTGATAAAACCATTCGTTATTTGAATAAGTAGAATAAGAGGCATAATTGGTGAAAATTTGATCAAAATCGGACAAGAAACACGGGAGTTATACCGATTTGAACATCATGTAGTAATGAGCGATCGTTTCAAAATTGCCGCCATATGCAACATCATTGACGAGCAACTCGCCATGCCTTTAGTACATGAAAATACACTTATTTCTCATTTTCGTTGCTAAAAATTAATTTTTCTCTGCTTGTTTTCACGAATTCATAGAATAATATCGATGGGCCAACCTCTTTGGAATTTGTAAGCTCATAAATTTGCTTTGTTATTAAGAAAATTTAATTTTTTTTAAATTTTCATGTAGAAGTCAAAATGGCTGCAGCTCGCAAGTGACGTCACGATCGATAGCAATTGCGAACGATACTAAAAATCGGAGCAAAGTTCATCCTGTCATAACTTTTTTATTGCTCCACCGTTTTGGCTCAGATTTTCGATCATGATTCTTCATATTCACTTCATTTTATAGCAAACATCACATTTCTGGGGTGGAATTCCCCTTTAAGCGTTGAGTGCAGAGTAACATGTGAGGAGATAAATCAACACATTCGCACTCGTCGGATAGCATTCATGTTTGACCACAAACATGACAAACATCCTCCATAATTAACACTCCCATACACCATCATCATCATCAAGTTCAGGTGGCGCTTTGGAGCGCTGTTATAGTCTTCCCGAGAACATGTGCCATATACAACTCTGTCTTCCTGCCAAGTATATGGTGTACCCTTCATTCTTTCTCCAGACACTCTCTGTATAATCATGTATATCGTCAGTCCAAGATATCGGTGGACGACCATGAAATAAAATGTTTGTTTTTATCACCAAACCCTTAGTTACTCCCGCTGCTTTCTGTAGGATATCAAACCTAAGGGATTAGTAGTTTGTGTGGCTCAGCGTGACTGATGATCAAGAAGATAATCAGTCAGAGAAGTCTGCATCGTGTTGATTGCTCCCGGTTTCCACCGACTGATATAAACAGCGATCGTCATTAATAACTCGTGATGCTTGTTTATAAGTACACTCAGTGGGAGAATGGTGGCAGTATCAAAAAGTTTGAATCAGTCTCGAAATACGTATTTATCCTTCGCTTGAGTTGAAAATATATCTGTATACATGTAGTATGATATTTTACATAGCCAACTGTTTGTAAAATGGAAGTGTGACTATAATTCAAGTAAAAATAATACATTTGAACATGTGGTATACTTGTACACATAAATAAATGGGGATTTGTCAACAAATTTGTCAGTGTGTATCGTTAATAGAACCCTCAAGCCGAAGATGAACTAAAGTCAGCATAAAAATAATAATAATGCAACAAAAAAAATGGGTTATTATATTGTTCCAGTGAAGCACGGGCTCTCAATAATTTCACCAAAGCAACACAAAACGTATTGGAGGGGTAAATATCTATACAAAAAAAAAACATCGATTAGTCCGAACACATGACTGACCACCCTGCATTCGAAATTTGCATCGCGATCCAAATTTTGAAATTTGTTGCCGTGTGGACATACAATTTTGAGGATCGCGATTCCGCGATTTTCAGAAATCATCGCGATTATTTGGATTTATCGTGATTATTTTGCGCGCGGTGCGTGTGGGAACGGTCAACAGAAAAATAATTTCGAAATTCTGATCGCGATGCAAATCGCCCTAAATAAGCCTGTCGCAAATAATTTCGAAATTCTAATCGCGATGCAAATCGCGCTAATTAAGCCTGTGAGAACGGGCCTATTGGCTCAGTGCATAGAATTATCAATAAACAAACTAACCACTCCTTTATGCAGTGCGCACAAACTAGCCTAGGCACGATGTTCGGACTTCAGGCTTGACGATCTTTTAAATCAGCGACCTTCGCGTTCGACGACAAGCCTGAGGAAATACTCCGCAATTATACTCAGATGATCATCGATATAAGTATTGTCATCAATAATTCTTGATTCTCGTGTATATAAAACCATTGCTAAGCGGGCAGGGAATAAAATAAATGGTGACACTGAGCGAACACCACGCCAGGGGCGCAGGTTGTACGTGACCGAACGCGTTACGTGACTTACGTCCACCTTAATTAATCGGGCCGAAATACTATACGTATACATCATGTATACTTTTAAAGGGATCTAGTAACTCTTTCGAAATGTGCAAACAAATGGGAATGGTTGATGAAAATGTGTATTTGCGTGATTGTATATATCCACTGAGTGATGTGTGAAAATGTCAGGGCAAATACTTGTCATATGACCAAGTAATGAGCGAAAATGCAAAGTGATATTCGCATACTGATATCACTGACTTTGTACTCAGTAATAAATTTCTAGTGGATGATTAAAAATATGAACACTCCAATCGTAAATATTTTTTGAAACGAAAGGGAAGTTCGGAAAACCCAAACCTGTTCCACGCTTCTATTGGTAATACGAATATAACAAGGTATGAGAGAGCCCCTAGAGCTCTAAATAAGTGTATTTTGTTTTGTGTTTTTTTTTTGTTCGGGGGGGGGGGGGGGGATGTGGACGATGTTACAAGATCCTTTTGATACATCGGACCGATACATGAATGATACGTTTACGTCAAATCGAGCCAAGCTTTCGAACTTAGCATGTCCTTTATGGGGGCAAAATAAATGACAAGAGACACAAGGAACTGTAGAACAAGCTGTATTGTACTTCATCAGTTTATCATTGCATCCGTGTACTGAATCCAGAAGTCGAATTACTTCATCAACCGACATTTGAGTTAGACCTATCGTTAACGAATATATCGGTGTGAATATTAATTATGCTTGTCTAGACACACAGGAGGAGAAACATGATAGCATTAAAGTGATTAAGACATGTTCAATTCCTTAGATTTTCTCAAAAGTGATATTTGAGACTAACATTATAAACATAATCCTATCATTGTAATATTCTTCTGAATGATGTGTGATAGTTTCATTCAAAAGTAACACTGCAATACCTAGTGAAACAAACGTGAACAAATATAGCAGACCATGCCAATTGATTTGTAGCGTTCCTGAACGTGTTTCATTCAATCATAACTTTCTCCATAATTGGGGAGGCAATTGGAAATCAAAACCCGTTTCATTACTCGGTTACCGTAAGCCAAGCAACAAGGTACAAGAGAAACGTGAAAGCTCCAAGTGATTTTGGTTGAATTTCACAAATTTAATGGATTGTAAACGACGACGTTTCGTACGTGCAGGAGCACAAGAGATGGTAGAACGAAAAGAGACGTTCATCATTTGTATAACATTAATAATATATATATTCATAAAGCGCATACTAGTCAAAATTACTCTCTATGCGCTTAAGATACTAAATTAAATAAACGAAATATATTACATCCTACAAAAAAATACAACATACACTAAATATTATACAATTAAGGAAAATATAATTACAGTGCAGCCAATTAATCAAAAAAAGATTGAGGACGTCACAAAACAATCTGTATTTGTAATGTCTCTCAATTTTTGGGGAAGTTCATTCCATAACATGGGTGCTACTGTTGCAAATGCTCGATCCCCGTATGTATGTGTCTCTGTTTTATCCACTTTGAACCCTCGCTTCAGATTCATGATCTGAAACTCAAAATAAAACGTACCGTCAACAACGTTGGAGACAAGAATATTCTGCTGAAAACTTAACTCGACTAACAAGTTTCCAAAAATCAATCTTTTCATAATTATCCTACACGGCGATCTAATGAGTTTCATCTTCCTTTATTGCGCACGTTATTTGCCAAAAACACTTTAATGTATAATGGTCCAAAATTTTGGAATTCTTGAAATGATGATATTAAAAGTGCATTATCTTTGAACTCATTTAAAAGCAGACTAAAATCGTTTCTCTTAAATTCTTATAATACGCAGGTAAGTTGATGTAAATTGATGTATTTTCTTTATTGACTTTTCTTTATTTACTTTTCTTTATTCATTTGCTACAAATGAATTAGTCATCATCCTTGCACTCGGAATATTTATTTATATTCTTAAATTTTTTTTCTTTTTTTATTTACCTTGTAGCCAAGTCTAATCATCCAGCAGCATAACAGTTGGCCTTACATAGTCCCGGTCCTATTTGTCCTTATTTGTCTTCTTTGCTTTTCTTCACTCTTATTCCTATTTATGTATTCCATGTTAGAGCATGTGGTATACGTATGCGTGTGTATTTTATGTAGTCTTGTGTGTTGTCTTGTCTTTTCATTGTTCTGATTCTTCGTCTTCCATAACAGAATTTGTATAAAACTACTTTTTTAATGAGCTTGCACCTCATTTGTGTATGTCATTTTTGCTTTCTTTTCTATATGTATTATTGTAATTGCCAGTTGTGCTAGATTTTATTTTTTGAGGGATCCACAATTTACAAGCAATGCTTTTCAGTGGATCCCTCCATTTTTTTCAGTCCATGATATAAAAAAGAAAAAAGAAGAAAAAGGATTGTTTATTTTGTTTGCTTGAAATGGATTACGTTATTGTATAATAAAATAAAAAATTCACCCTTGTGATAAATTGAGAGTTAGAACTTGGTTTTAGATTCGGGCTTTTACATGTGGGTTAGAGGTGGACGATGGCCTTTTAAAGAACCTCTAGGGTGCAGATTTCTGGCTTTCCGTATCAGTACTGTTTAGAACACCATTACCCATGACAATGAATAGCTGTGACGTCACACGTCGGTACTCGATTGCATTGAGAATCCAGTGGACATGGTGGAGAGCCTATTTTGAAAGGTCTTCTCAGGAAAACCTTGTAATCGCATATATTATTCAGCTCATGTAGCGCCGTTTAATATTGAAAGCGAATGTTCTAACTCCCACTTTCACAGTGAAACAATACAACATGTACATATACATGTTGGCCCGCACCTTCACAACATCAGAGATAAACAAATAAGCACGATTTGGCACTCCTTTAGCCTTTTAGCAAGGCTTCGTGTCTCAAGCAAGCAATGGCTGCGCTGCATGCAGGATCAGGAACGACTGAATGCGTGATAGAGACTATCCGGCGAGTGGTGAAGTCACGCGCGATCTCGCCAAGAGATTGTGCATGGTAGTCGCGCTGTCCAGTCGTTCCTGCATAATGCACACTATACCGTGCATTCAACTCAGCTCAGACGAGACAGGCCTTGTCAAAAGGCTAACACTCCTTCAGAGTGTGTCCTTGTTCCTTGTGCTACATCGATGACGTGCAAATATTATGAAGAGCTTAATTCCATAAGGCGCTATATCCAACTTGTTTTCAAAATGGGAGAAAATCAGGTTTATTGGTCCAACTTTGTACACATGCCTGTGGGAATATGAAAATGGAACGTTCCATATTTAGATTTTGATTGTGTAATTTTGTCCTAAAATCTAGATTTCTAGATATAAACGTAGCTCATGAATGTTCTAATATCATAAACTCAATTTGTATGGAAAATTGGATTTAGCGCCTTTTGGAACTAAGCTCTTCAGTCATGTGGTCTAGCTACCAGTGAGGGTCATATACCACAAATAATCTGACAAAAACATTACAACATAAGCGTACACGTCTGAAACATAAAGAAATTAGATTACACAAATGTACGGAGCGATTATTAACATGTTAAAGGGGTAGTTCAGTTTTGGTAGAGAGGGCGCTGCACAACACAATTTTTTGTGAGGTAATGAAAGACTGAGTGCCGAATTTGAAAGTGCATGCAATTTTAATGGCAGAATAAACTTTATTTGGTCAAAATTGGTTTAGAAATGGCTGAAATGTCAATAAATATATCCGATCGTAATCAATTTTGGCCCCAAATTTATCAGATGAAATTTTTTTTTTAATAAAAAAAATGCTTTTTAACACTTTTTCAAAAAATTTCAAAAGCGGTTATTTAATCATTATTTCAACAAAACATCACATGCATAATTTTGTATGAAAAATGGTTGAAACCAATGCCTTTTTAGAGAGCGCCCTCTTGTGTTTTAATGCCTCTTTTTGAATGATAACAGGCTTTTTAATTATTCGTTTGTAATTTTGTATACCTTTCGAGCATGGTGGAGTTATAACTATTAGTTTATAATGTTACTGTGCAGGTTTTAGTTACTAAAGTTCAGCCTTACCAAAACTGTACTACCTTTAACATGGGTAATGAATTATTAACGTACATATTTGTGTTTTTTTGTTTAAGACGGATGTTGCCGAAGTCGTAATTACTTAATGAACCAACATCACTGTGGTTCCTATATATACATTTTATTCATGGAATATTTACGGAAATGTAGGAGATTATTAAAGTCATAATTACCTAATTAGCAAATTGCGCTGAGTTGTCTCGGGTTGGTTCCTATTATTATTATTTACAATATTGTTGAATATGGTGGTTCATGTAGCACCTCAAAGGTGGTTAGATTATACAGGTTGGAACGTGTAAGGTATTATGACCAATCATCAATAGAATAATTATGTTCTACTAATTTATTCATGGAATATTTTGCCGAAATGTAGGAGATAATTTAAGTCATTATTACCTAATTAGCAAATAGCGCCGAGTTGTCTCGGGTCGGTTATTACTTTGTCGGAAGCTACAGGGGGGGGGGGGGGGGGGGGGAGGGGGGATGTGTCAATTCCGACAAAGCATAGTTGTTGTTGTTGTTGTTTTTTAAGTTTGAATTTTGTAAAAACTTTGTTTTCTTTGTTGTGTGTGTAATTTAGATTTTATATTTGAATGTTATTGTTTGTTTATACTATGTATATAATTTTGTATTTATGTAAATGTGATTTTTGTAATTGTATGAACTTGCTGAAGAACAGCCATTGGCCGAAGTAAGTTACGGTAGTCAAATACACTCAGCAAAAAAGAAAGTAAACACTTTTTCAAGTTCATATTTTTCATATAAGATTTTATAAAAAACAAATAAATTATATATCAAATTAAAGGATATTAAATTGTTTTTAAACCTGGCAGGTAAATACAAATTGAAACGTTACGCATAAGTGAACACATGCATTTGTCTGTTCCAAGGTGCAAAAGTAAAAATTGCAAAATTGCACAAAAAATATAAAAAGTCATATTGCACAGAGAAGTTAAACAAAACACGATAAAGGTTTCATGGTTCATTGCACTTGAAATGAAAATTATTATTAAAAAGAGCAGTTGTTTAGAGTCAGTTACTTTCTTTCTTTGTAGTGTTTCTTTCTTTAAAGTCAATATCGTGTTGGGCCACCATAACTGTTAAACAGCGCAGTACATCGACAGCGCATGCTCGATATCAATAATGCAGTTTAATCACATTTGTCTCTCATTCAAAGATAAAGCCATTGTGCAAGTGTGATCTTTTGTTTTCATTTTTGTTTGTGGAAGGGCATTTGTACATCAATGGCAGACTGTCCATTTTTGCAATTTTTACTTTTGCACATTGGAAGAGAAAAACAAATGCGTTCACTCATGCGTAAAGTTTCAATTTGTGTTCACCTGGCAGGTTGTAAAACAATTAAATTTTCTTAAATTTGATATGTAATTTATTGATTTTTTTATTTAAGTTTTATATGAAAACTCTGGACTTGAAAAAGTGTTTACTTTCTTTTTGTGCTGAGTGTATAATAAACTCAAACTCAAACTCAAATTGGATGGACAGCAGAATAGTTGCAACAGGGTCATATGTAGGGCTAAATGATCACACAATACAATAATCATGATATTACAACGTACAAACGGGTGGCACGATCATTGTTTCGCGATATTTGCTCCGCAAAATCTCGAAAATTTTGCTGATAAGGTTCCGCCTTAAAGGGATCTAGTAATATTGTCCAAATCCTCAAAACGTACTTGGAACTCTATAGTGGTTCTCTCATACATTGTTGTATTCGTATTAACAATAGAAGCATGGGACAGGTTTCTTTTTTTTTCGAATTTCCATTTCGTTAAAAAGAAGTTTACGATTGAAGTGTTCAGATATTAAACTATCCACTGGATAGTCGTAACCGTTTATAACGCCAGTGCAATATGTTAGTGAATATCACCTTGCAATTTCGCTCATTTTACTCAGCCATATAACATCCATTTAATACAAAATGTCCACACATTACTCAGTGGACATATCAGTTCACACTAACGCACATTATATCAACCATTTATCCCTGTTTGCACATGCCAACAAAGTCACTAGATCCCTTTAACATAATCTACATTTAAAAGGTTATTTTGGGTCATAGAAGAAGATGGGTACTGTCCCTTTCATACTTGGGGTAGTGCTTTCATCAACACGTTAGTCTGAAGAAAGAAACAAATTATTGACGTACATACGGACGTCATACAGTACAATTTCCCGAAATGGTATAACGAACGTATTTAATATGACACAGAGGACCATTCTAAGCCAAAATTAAGTAATTGCACGATAAACGATTCAACCAAAACATGCAATGGATCTCCGTTAAAGGGATGCCTGTATTAAAAGTGTCTAACTCCACGAAAATTACTTGGAGCTTCCTCGTTTCTCTTCTACCGTGTTGTTTAGCTTATGGTAAGAGAAGAATAAAATAGGGTTAGATTTGTTTCAAATGCCCCTTTAGTATGACGATATCAAGCGTTAATGAACGGTCATAAACCTCATTTGCGTCCATTGTAAAAGCTGACGCTTATTTTCGCTTTTTTAACCAGGAAAGCAGTGTTCTTTTTCAATGAAACTTTCACACATCATTTCGGACATATCTTACAATGATTTTGGTACAGGTTTGAAGTCTAAAATGTCATTTTGGGCAATATCTGACACTTTACAGGTGCACCTTTAACGAAAAAATAAAGATATTGACCCGGGCTCGTAAGCATGTGTATGACGTGCCCAATCGGCAACAAAACCTGACCGTGACTATACCTATCGCTTTGAGTAAAGATAAGACTATGTGGATCTTTGCAATGTCAATCACAGAACGTGATTTTGACATGTTTGAGTTGGACATTTTCTGATGTGAAATACACTAATAAATTGAAAACGAAACGAAATACTACTTTGTTAGTGATATTATGGTTATAATATAATTATAAGAAAAAATTAGTTTCTGTGCCACAAAATGTCGATGGAACTTGTACTAAATTTGATCGAACATTCGACATGCTTGAGATCGACTTTACTGACACTTTCTGCATACCATAGTTTCTCACCTATATATTTCAGATTTGTATATTTATTTAATTGTTTCATGCTTGTATTAGTAATGTTGATGGAACTTGTACTCAGATCGATAGAGCATGTTTGAGATCGACTTTTCTGACAATTTCTGCCCACCATACTTTCTCACCTGTAGGCCTAGTGTCTAATTGGCCCCAAGCCTACCTCATTACCCTCAATATTGACATATTATCTGTAACTACAGTATCATTCGCGAAAGCAAATCCTTGCCAGGGATCAGGAGATAATAGAAAGCTCATGCAATCAGCATCATCTGACCATTATCCCCTTTAATATATACTATTTCTATTTTAGATTCTTTAATTGCGGGATCGAAGAGAAAGGCATACGATTACACACCCGGTCGCTCGCATCGAAATACACACGTGAAGGAATGGCAAAGGAGTCTGATCTTATACCCAAGAAGTTTGTATTTCGACATGGGATTTACGATTAGGAATTTACTCAAGATCGGTTCATCGGATCGGTCACAAATTTGAAAAGCAAAGAATTTTGTTTGCCAGATTGTCTTCCTGCCATCTATATAGGAGAGTAATACATGCACGCGGCCCAGGGGATCGAGCATGTTAATTAACACAATCAGAAAGATGGTTGAGAGGACGGTTGATGGAAGTAGTCACGGTCACGATAATTGTCTAGTCACACTGCTCCGTTTCTCCTTCCGTGTCCTATCCGACCAGAATGTGTGCGAAAAGGTCAGTATCTAACTAATTTTGAAGTTCCATGACGTTTGGTTTCATGCGAAACGGACCCGAATTATCCTTCTAGTCCATCCGAACTTGGTCCGGATCATTTCGTTTCCTGCTAGTACCTTCCGATCCGGATGTCAAACGGATAGGAAACAAAATGAGAAACGGTGCAGTTAGGCTATTCATTACAGTGGTGCTCAATACTTATTTCCCGTATGTTCTCTCATAATCTCACGCAAATTCTAACAGGGCCGAGCTCGCAGATTCTCGTGCAAAATCCGTATCCACAATCAATGCTAAAAATGCGCGAATGTGCGCGCACAAAGTCACGGGAATATTCCAGTATGTTAATATGTTTTAGTCAAATACGGGTCACTGATTGGCTTAACACAGTCGCGTGATTTCAATTTCAGAATCTTCTATTGCTGTGTTTCTTTGTTTTAAAACTTAAAGTGAAAGTTGAGTTTTGGTAGAGAGGGCGCTACACAAAATAAATTTTTGTAAGATAATGAAAAACTGAGTGTCAAATTTGAAAGAGCATACAATTGTAATGGCAGAATGAACTTTATTTGATCAAAATCGGTTCAGAAACGGCTGAAATATTCATAAACATAACCATTTGTAATAAATGTGGGGCCCCACAAGCATGACAAGTATTCGATAATTTGTAACCAGCCGTTAAAATTCGTTTTAAAATGTTTCCTTTCAAAAATTTTCAAAAATTTTCAGAAGAGGTTTTCAGATAATTGTTGATTATCTCTCAAACTAATCACTATTTAAACAAAACATCACATGCACAATATTTTATTATATAGGGTTTAAACAAACTCGTGTTTTGAAAGCGCCCTCTTTAGTTTGAACAGCTCTTTTTGAATGATAACAGGCTTTTTACTTAGTCGTTTGTAATTTTTGTTGTATTCCTTTTGAGCATGGTGGAGTTATAATTATTAGTTTGTCATGTAATGGTGTAGGTTTTGGTTACTAAAATTGAGTTTGACTAAAACTGTACTCTCTCTACCAGAACTCAACTATCCCTTAAAAATTGAATCATAAATATCGTTTATGACGTCATGTAAATATAAATACAAATTATAAATCGCAACAGGGTTTCTATATCGAAGTTTTCCCCATTTTGTAGGTTATTGGTATCAAATCAAGAGTTTGCCAAAATGTGTACGTCAGACCTCCATTTATATTAGGCACGTTCGATTTACATTGACACTAAATAACTGTCAGAACGACAAAGAGGATATCTAAAAATGACGATAATGAACGGGAATATCTAAAGTGAGAGTAATCGATATTGGAACCGATCGAAAGGGCATTGCATCCATCTATTAATATTTATCTGTACGGTATTTCATCTAGTTTGGGAATTATTACGCACTCGCGCCAGTGGTGTAGCACTGCATGGGAGGGCGGGGAACGGGCACAGCGCCCTGCCGGAAAGAACACACTCATCCACAGTGTGAACACAATGTGAACACACTGTGTTTCACAGTGTAGACCACAATGTTAAATTCAAGCGTGTTCACAGTGTGAAAGCCCACTCACACTGTGAACACACCGTGAGGGCACTATCGCCACAGTGTGAAATTGCCTGTGTTGACAGTGTGTAAATGGTGCGCTCACACTGTGTATCTCAGGCAATTTCACAGTGTATTCACAGTGTGAACTGGCTTTTACACTGTGAAAACGCCCGAATTTAACATTGTGGTCCACACTGTGTTCACACTGTGGATGAGTACGTTCTTTCCGGCAGGGCGGGCATGTGTCCCCCAATAATTTGACAAACACATTATTATTCAGGAACAAATTACATGTATTCCCTTACCAGTGGCGTAACGTGGTCTCAACACTTGGGGGCACACCATTTGTTCTGTTTTTGTTTTTGTTTGTTTTGTACAGGGTAAAACTGTACATGTTTTTGTTTGTTTTGTACAGGGTAAAACTGTACAAAACAAACAAAAACAAAAACAATACAAAAGGTGCGCCCCCAAGTATTGAGACCACGTTACGCCACTGCTAAGGAAATACATGTAATTTGTTCCCGAATAATAATAAAAAACATTGTATGATAATGGATTGTATGCGTTCAATAAACCGGGCAGGGTTCTTTCCTTTAATTAAATATGCTTTGCCCCAAATATCTGGTCAACGTTATGTGTATGGTCAAACTATATTTACAACCTGCGTGTGGTGCCATAACCCAATTAAACGTTATTTAACAATATACGATGTGTGTTTGTTAAAAAAATACTATATTTCTGTTTTAATTTACAGACAAAAGTATCGTAGTTGACAAGTTTTATATTAATAATTGGTTTATTGTATTGTATTGTATTATTTTATTTTATATTAATAATAGGTTTATTGTATTGTCATAATAATATATACTAAACTAAAACGAGTGGAGATGGTGCACACATGTTTCATAACGTGCTCGTATCGTGATGGCAGAGTTCATGTAACTTGATGATTAATGTATGGTACTTTATTTATTTCGGCACAGCGAATTTTATTAATCTGAACGAAAATGCAACTTGAATACAAGTAAAATGTCAACGTAATTTTGATTCGTCAATTCGTCATACTAGTAATACAAATAGATGCCGACATGCAGACATGATAGCTATTCAGTTGATATGAAAGGATGTTTTTTGAGGCCATACATCACAATTATTCTCTTACCGATCCGTCTTTACGCAAACAAATCTGACATCTGTAATTGAGAGCAAGACCCCTTAGGGCAAGGACATAATGTACTTAGAAACATTCACTTTGCCGATTTGTTTTTTGCCGGAAGTTTTATTTTAATAATCGATGGGTTCAATGGCACTGTTATTACACAACGTTGTGTATACATAAGAACAAAAGACATAGGGAAATAATCAGTGTTCTTAAAAAGAAACTTTCACTTTGCCGGATTTTTACCATATAATTCAATAGTTCAATGGCATTTTTGTAATACACTCTAAAAACACCCGGGTCAGAATTGACTCGGAAAAGAGTCTGTTGGGGCCACACTCCGTTCAGGGTCAAAAAATGACCCGGACTAGGGTCATGAAGACCCGGAATGGGATCACATCTGACCCCATTCCGAGTCATTTTTGACCCGGAATGGAGTGTGGCCCCAACGGACTCTTTTCCGGGTCAGTCTGACCCGGGTGTTTTTAGAGTGTACACAACGGTGTGTGAATATACAAACAAACAAAAACAACATAGGCAAGGAATACATGTGCTTCACAACATTTTTTTCACAACAAGTTTAGTTTTAAAGGTGCACCTGTAAAGAGTCATATACCAAAATCAATCCTATACCAAAATCATTGTAAGATATGTCCAAATGATGTGTGAAAGTTTCATTGAAAAAGAACACTGCTTTCCTGGTTTAAAAAACGAAACATTTGCGTTAGCTTTTACAACCTACATGTATATGACAGTATGACGTTTATGACCGTTTATAAACGCTCTTGAGCTGAATGATTATCAATGATAGATATCGTCATACTAAAGAGGCATTTTAAAAAAATCGAACCCTATCTTTTCTTTCTTTTCTTACCATAAGCCAAACAACACGGTAGAAGAGAAATGTGGAAGCTCAAAGTAATGTTTGTGGAGTTAGACACTTTACAGGTGCACCTTGAATAATTGATGCGTTCAATGGCATTTTTTGTTTAAACAACGTTGTGAAAAGAAATGAAGCAAGTAAACAATGTGTTAAGAAACATTCAGTTTGTTAGATTGTTGCCTTAAGTTCTATTTTAATAATTGATGAGTTTAAGGGCCATGTCATTGTATTGCACAACGTTGTGTAAATATAAAAAACAAAACAGTAGGCAAAAAATAAATGTGCTTATAGAAACATTCTCTCTGTTGGTTTTTTGCACGAAGTTTTATTTCAATAATTGACGAGATCCATGGCATTATTATCTCACAGCGTTGTGTAAATAAAACAAAACAAAACACGAATCAATTATGTGCTTAGAAACATTCACTTTATGGGATTTTTTCGCCAAAACTTTCGTTGTAGAAACTGATGAGTTCGACGCCATGATATGTTCATTTCACAGTATTGTGTAAACTATTGAGTAAAAAAATCACATCTAAACAGTTGTATCTAGCATGGGAATAGCGGACAGTGTGTACTATTTGCATACTGTTGGATCTAACGTCTAATGCACACTGAGTGTATACAGTTGAATAAACAGACAACTGGTCACGCAGTACATAAAATACATCCACAATATATATACCGATTCCGGATATTGAACAAGTAGCAATATATCCATGCATCTATGTCTGTATGTGATCCAGCAAGTGTCATCAGCTACAAAGCAAACACCCACGATATATAATATATATATATATATATATCATGTTGTATACTTATGTTGCGTATGTTATATCGAACATTATTATTTGTATTAAATATTATTGTATTACATGTAACAATGTAATGCGACCATGTCACCATGGTACCAAGAAATCTGGTAAATCAGCCTGTTTGTCTGGTATATTATGACTATTATCTGTAAATGTATAACAATCATGTTAAACATTTCAGATTTGTATATTTATTGTATTATTTAATGTTTTCTTATCAATGTGAAATTATGAAATGTGAAATTATGAAATGTCCATTATGTTGGACGAACATAATTATTTTGAGTCTTTAAATCTTTGAATCCTTAAATATTTTGTAAATCGTAAATGCGATTCATTATGTACAAGATACACAAGGTTGGCATGTAATAAACCGACACACAATCTGGAGCCCAGGGGGCGAGAACGCGATCATGACCCAGGACCAGCTCTAGTTCCACTGATCTATATAATGCTTTCTATAATATGTATTCTGTTACGGTTGAATTGAGTTTGCGATATTTGTGTGCTCTACGTTCTTTTTGGTTCTTATCCTAATCTAGCATATTGACATCGATGAGTTAGCGCCAATGGTTCTAAGTACTATCGTTAACATGGTTAATGTCGCTGGTCCATAATCGAGCCTCTGGGCCCATCAAGCATAACAAACAAAGAGACGGACAGACAGACAAAACCAACAAAGAGTGACCTACCAATCCGAAGGTTTACATACATGTATGATTGTAGGTCGTCATATTATTTTTCTTGCGTTCCTTTTTTGAGAAACATCAATAGTTGGCGCCTTCTGTATCAATCTCTAGTCGAAATATCGCACATGTCATCACGTGATTTGGTAACGGTAGGATCCACACACACTGTTTCAGCAAGTTCATAGGGGGTGTTTCAGAAAAATTCCAAGTTGGACTTTACAGCAAGTTGGAACTAAATATTATGGAAAGCAATGTGTAGCCTTAGAATACAATACATTCAAACGCTAAAAGCAAGAATTTTAGACTTTTCATAAATGTAGCATCAAAAACGTAAAATCTCCTTGGATAATATAAAATATTTATCTTTATTGTGTCTTGTTTCCCTCATGAAGGTGGTCACTATACACAGGTTTGACTGTAGTATGTGAACGTACCTCATGATCCGAATACAATAATATAGTAGATCCTATAACCACTGGCCGAAACCATGACAACTGATCGTAGAATTGGGACAATGTCATGTAATCTTGGAAGGAAAAGGGAAATCCATTGGCAGCCGTCTCCCACCTGAAGTTCAAGATGTTTGAAGAGCCCCCCTGGTATTACTGGGGGGTTTGATAATACTCCTCGTGCGGATTATGTTACCAGCGATACCCCCTCCACATTGGTATCTATGTGACAAATACCGGCCATCACGGGAAGCGTTCGCGATTCAACACATTGCATTGTAAAAAAAAAAATAACGAATATAAAGATTCTGAATAGAAAGAGTAATAAATAACTCTTTCGATAGAGTGAATAAGGTTTCGCTATTGATATGGTGAATGTTTCGTCTTTACGAGTGAACTTTACAGGGAAATCTTCTATATCCTACGGAGTGGAAAACAGACAAAATTAATAAAGAGTGAATTAAAATCGAGCATTTAAAGAAACTGTCTACGCTCACGCATTATGCATATATAATTAATCACATGTATTTCATGGAAACATAGAAAAGAGCGAATTCAAATGACTCATACATTAGACTGGTATATGAAGAAGAACATAATAACCCATAATATAACATAAAAGGTAGAATATCGTGTTAAAGCAAGAACATAAACCACCCCACTCTTAATTTGCTCTTGTACACGACGGTACTCGATCGTCACTACGTTACGTTTAAGAGCTTTGTTTTCATATAATCCAAAGTGTCAACATTTCAAGCGAGAAGGTATCAGGATAAGGTTCAACGGCAATCTATAATATTTATCCTAACCCTAACCCTAATAACCCTATAATATTTATCATGTTTATTCGGTTGTCATGACAATAAGGAAGAGATCATCACCGCTGTAAGCTCCTAATATTGATACGTACACAAAGGCACCCTAGCAGGTAGTTGTTATACTCAGTGAGGGGGTCGGGACAAAATGGGGACCCCCTTTGTTTATAAATTAACTCTTTTGGGGGGGGGGGGGACCGGGGGCAAGTGCAGAAATTACTCAATTATATTAAATTTGCTTAGATATGTTCATAACAAGACATACTCGACGTGGTGTTAGTATTGTAATATCAATTGTTTATGCTTGTATGTGTGAATGCATAATCACCACTTGATGTTACCCCCCCACCCCCCCCCCCCCTTTGTTTGTTTTACCACGCCTGATTATAGCATAGGCACACTGTATACATGTAGCCGTTTTCCATTCATCCCGATTCATCCCTGTCGAATTACCGTTCCTTGTTCGTCGTTATTATTAGAATCTTGTTGTTCCCAAATTAGCACGTTTTTGAGAGATAAACCAATATTAATTTAGTAGTCTTAGTCAGCTGCTTTGGCACGTAACATATGATTGATTCATAATATCGGTAGACATGGTAGAATGTCTGGCGGTCCTCCGTTGTATGATTAATTTGGTTAAAACATTACTTAGCTTTTGAAGGTAAAGTGCGACGTCAGTAAGATATAATTATAAATGTATAATGTAATGTAACATCATCCATGTATGTAATATCCATGTATGTAATATCGTTAGCTTAGAGTTTATACTCCGTTTATTTCTAGATAATCAAATTTCCAATAGATTTAATGTATTGTGTGCACTCGAATCCTGTATGCAATATGTTGCGACTATTTACACAATGTTCGCGTCATACGACAAGGGAGCTTTCAGGCGTACAATCACATTTACAAATTACACAACAAATTTGCGTTGAACATAACTTTTAGTCACAAATCGTGTGTATGATTTGAATGCATAATGCCAATGTTCATAGCTCACACATACATAAACACACACACACACACACACACACACACACACACACGCATACGCTAAAACATATATACACGCTTACACAAATAAAAATCACGTACAAGCGCGCACACACACGCACATACACACGCGCACACACGAACAAACAATCAAATACAAACTTCCTTGCTCGCGTAAACAAGAACAAAACACATACGCACACGCACAAACACAAGCACAGAGTTTAACAAACCAATCATGGAACAACCATATAAAGCACACACATACCCACACACAAACAAACACACACACATCCACATACATGCACCAACGCAATTATAGCCGCCTCATCGTAGACAATGGAGCAGGGTATGACATGAGAGGTGGTCTGCGGGTCTGCAGGGGGTCAACCGGGAAGTACGAGTATAGCTGACAGATGGAGGTGTGATAGTCAACTGTCACCGTCATCTCCCAGCAGTGTGTGAGAATGAGTGTTAAATGACGCCATCAAAACCACGTGATGGACCGTGTATAAATGACACAATTCGTTGAGTCACGTGACAGGACATGGATCACATGACGACAGCGCAGTCTCATATATCGGACTTTACGTTAAGCCTGTTATCATCACGAAGATATGACATGTCTGTATGGACATCTCGGGCAAATAACGCCATTACAACCACGTGACATGCCGTGGATAAAGCGACACATTGAATCACGTCAGAAGGAGGACAACATGACACAGCGGAATCATCCGATAACTTCCAGCTCCTACATTCGATTTGATTTGATTTGATTTGATCCCAAAATGTTCAACAAACGAACATGAGAAAACACTAAATCGTGTACATAATGTGATAAATAATATATATTCCATTGTATCGTTTTCATTAACACTGCAGAAACAAACTCTTTGAAAAACATTATAATAAAAGAATGTATGTAAATAACAACATCTAAAGGGGTAGTACAGTTTTGGTAAGGCTGAACTTTAGTAACCAAATCTGGACAGTAACATTATAAACTAATAGTTATAACTCCACCATGCTCGAAAGGTATACAAAATTACAAACGACTACGGTAAGTAAAAAGCCCGTTATCGATCAAAAAGAGCCATTACAACACAAGAGGGCGCTTTCGAAAAAGGCATTGGTTTCAACCATTTTCCATACAAAATTATACATGCGATGTTTTATTGAAATAATGATTAAATAGAGAGATCATTAACAACTATTAAAAAAAGCGCTTTTTAAATGTTTTGAAAAAGTGCAAGCATTTTGTTAATTTTTTGAAAAAATCATCTAATTATTTGGGCCCCAAATAATTATAAGATCAGATATATTTATTGATATTTCAGCCGTTTCTGGGTCGATTTTGACCAAATAAAGTTTATTCTGCCATTAAAATTGCATGTTCTCTCAAATTCGACACTCAGTTTTTCATTACCTCACAAACAAATAGTGATGTGCTTTAAAAAACAAGAATACACGATACTAGTGTTATAATCGTTGTAATTCAGTTTCAACGAAAATGTAGAGGAGTAATTCTTAGAAGCAAGCTGTGACACCACTCCCGTCACGTGATATGACGAGGGATGGACGTCGGAGGTTACCCACTTGGGTCACATGACACCGCGGGAATCACGTGACATATTAAAAACTTCCCGGCGCTACGGAAGACACGTGCACTGTGAAAAAAAAGGGTAAATATTAACCCAATATTTTACCCAACGTTGGAAGTATAGTCAACCTCAACAACTTCTGGGCAATATTTTAACCAACGTTGTTGGGCACATTAATCTGCCCAACTGTTGGGTAAGTACGTATATTTACCCACTATTTTACCCAACGTTGGAAGCATAGTCAACCTCAACAACTACTGGGCAATATTTTAACCAACGTTGTTGGGCACATTAATGTGCCCAACTGTTGGGTAAGTACGTATATTTACCCAATATTTTACCAAACGTTGGAAGCATAGTCAACATCAACAACTACTCGGCAATATTTTAACCAACGTTGTTGGGACATTAATGTGCCCAACTGTTGGGTAATTACGTATATTTACCCAATATTTTACCCAACGTTGGAAGCATAGTCAACCTCAACAACTACTGGGCAATATTTTAACCAACGTTTTTGGGACATTAATCTGCACAACTGTTGGGTAATTACGTATATTTACCCAATATTTTACCCGACGTTAGAAGCATAGTCAACCTCAACAACTACTGGGCAATATTTTAACCAACGTTGTTGGGACATTACTGTGCCCAACTGTTGGGTTATATTTTGAACTAAGTTTTGGGGACATTAATGTGCCCAACCTTTTAACAAAGTAATTTACCCAGTATTTGGGCAAGACCTATAATAATTACCCAGAAAATGACATAATTTAACTAAGTTGTTGAGTTATTATGATATCAATAAAATCAATAAAACTATTTGTTGGGCATTTTTCAGTTGCTTTAAACAACAAATGGTCATTATCTGACTGCCCAGGACGAAAAACCAATTGAAATTACCAATCAAAAATTACCAATTGAAATTTCCAAATTGGTATTCCCAATTGAAACTAGTTTGCAATTCGGACGTATGGGACATGTGGTCCAAATCATGTGGGATACATTGGGGGCAATGTATAATCACACACAACTGGTCTATTTAGACTTTCTAAGTGCAATCTGGCTGTGCCAGCTTAGGAATGAATTTATAATACACACGCAGCATGTCGCGTATATATATCACATGTGTAGCATACATAAAAAGTGGTTATGAAAACAAATCAAGTCAAATTCAACAGAAAACCAATGGTATAACAAGGTAAGCATGTGATGCAAAGTTTGTCATAATAATTTTTACATAAAACACAAACGATTGACACATGAATAACGAAAGAATTTTACTTCAAAATTAATATTTGTTCATATTTTGTGATTTTTTGTTGAAATCACAATGGCACGCACGTATACAGATTACCACTCAGTAGGGCAATTACTTGGAAACAAATTGAACATCTGTATTTGGGCAACGGCAGAGTAAAAATTTGCTCAAGTATTGGTCAAATATTGCCCAACAAAACAAATATCAACGTATATGTTACCCAACAAAAAAATGACCAACGCAAATTTACTCTTTTTTCCACAGTGGCACGCACATATACAGTTTACCACTCAGCAGGGCAATTACTTGCCCAACAATTGGACATCTGTATTTGGGCAGCGGCAGAGTAAAAATTTGCTTAAGTATCGGTCAAATAATGCCCAACAAAACAGTTACCGACGTATATATTACCCAACCAAAAAATTACCAAGGTAAATTTACTCCTTTTTTCACAATGGCACGATCGTATGTAATTTACCACTCAGCAGGGCAATTAATTGCCTAATAATTGGACATTTGTATTTAGGCAGCGGCAGAGTACAACTTTGCTTAAGTATTGGTCAAATATTGCCCAACAAAACAGTAACCAACGTATTTATTACCCAACAAAAAAATACCCAACGTAAATTTACTACTTTTTTTCACAGTGTGTTTAAACCGCGGGTTCAGACAATGGATAAACCGAGGGTTAAATAACGTCACGAGAGAAAGACATCACGTCAAATTTTGCTTAGAGTATTGCATCCATTAAAGGGAGCTATAGTAACTCTGTTGACAGGTGGGCAATTCCACGCAAAATGAGCCAAAAGTGGAAAAATCCAATGAGGATTATTTCTTATCTTGTTTATTTTTTCTGGATTATTTTTTCATAAATCATGATCACATAATGATATCTTTCAGTTTACATGATCAAAAAAAATATTGGACGTCTCCTGATAGGAGAAACAGACACCATACATGAACCTATACACATGGGACTACACAGTGCCTATTTCTAGATTTTCTTTATTTTTTGCATTCCTTTCTAGTATTTTTCTGTTTTAAGGTACCAAATTGGATGATTGAATATCACATTATGTGTTCAGATTAAAAATTCAGTCTTTTGAGAGCCCTAAAGTATATTTTTAATGAATAAAAAACTCTGTCCTTCCGTTACTGTCCTTCCGTTACCGAACAGTGAAGCAATTAACTTTTTGTAATTAAAAGAACTACAGCGTCTAGATGGCATAATTTTCACAATTCGGCTCTCTATATGTAACTTTTCACGAAGAAAAAGAATTTGGCAGTCATTTCTCATGAAATCAATCAATTTGGGGGTAATAAGTAAATATCTAATTGTCCTGGGAACGCCCCTTTTAAATCGCCAAAATGTGACGTCATCTAAAGAACGGACTAATGAACTACATTCTGTAGATGACGCGTCATGACGTAAGCCAATGAATTGTCATTCACAATCACGCTTCATGTCGATCATGTTGCCGATTCTGGGCGCTAAATGTGGGTGGGGCGTAAACTGGTTGCTAAGTGAGATTTGGCATCAGAAAACTAGTCTTAAATCTGTACTGTGTTTATTTTCATGGATTTTTTTTTCGGCAGACATATGTTTCAAGTCATCAACTATGGAATAAGTGTCAAAGTACGTTGTATTCTGTAGGTCCTTTAATATACCAATAGACATTTTTTTTCAAATAAGTGTTGTAATACTCTTAGAACATTAGGGAATGGACTATGAGCCAATATAACATGATAGTCCTCTTAACTTCACAGAGATTGGATCATAACTAAAGGACTTGAAAATCCATGTCCATTTTGCCGTCCTTCCGTTACCGGCCTCGTTAGTGTCCATATCTAATAAACGTAATGTAAACAAAAAAAATTAAAAATAATAAATCAAAGGTGTCCCACCAAGAGTCTCAGAAATGTAATTTACAATGATGAATCATAAGCAGGATTCTGGAATTATTTGATTTAATTTCAAAAATTGCGTCTGAATGTCCTTCCGTTACCGTGGAATTGCCCAGGTGCAAAAACTGACGAAGGTTTGATGAAATGTGCATTTCTGTGACGTGATGTCCACTGAGTAATGTGTTACAATTCATTGGTTAATTTGTGTCATATGACCAAGTAATGAGCGGAAATGCAATGTGATATTGGCTTACTCATTGCACTGACTTAGTGAACAGTTTAAATTCTCCACTAGAGAATTTCAAATCCGGACACACCATTCATACATATCTTCATAAAGAGAAAGGAGAAATTCGGGGGTAAAACCCTGAGACGGTTCAATGCTCATATCGACAGGACGAATACAACGCGGTATGTGAGAGCCGCTAGAGTTGTAAATACATTGTGTGGATCTTGACGATGTTACTAGATCCATTTAAAGGTGCACCTGTAAAGTGTCAGATATTGCCCAAAATGACATTTGAGACTTCAATCATGTACCAAAATCATTGCAAGATACGTCCGAATGATGTGTGAATGTTTCATTGAAAAAGAACACTGCTTTCCTGGTTGAAAAAGCGAAAATATGCGTCAGCCTTTACAACGAATTACTGTATGACGTTTATGAGGTTTATGACCTTTAATTAACGCTCTTGAGCTGAATGATATATATCGTCATACTAAAGGGGCATTTGAAAAAATCTAACCCTATTTCATTATTCTCTTACCATAAGCTAAACAACACGGTAGAAGGGAAACGAAGAAGCTCCAAGTAATTCTCGTGAGTTTTAGACACTTTACAGGCATCCCTTTAAAGGGACTTAGTAACATTGTCCAAATCCTCAAAATAAAATTTTAATTCTAGCGGTTCCCTCATACCTTGTTGTATTCGTATTACCAATGAAATCATGGGACATGTTTCGGTTTTTCAAATTTCCCTTTCGTTACAAAGATATGTACGATTAAAGTATTCAGATAAGAAAAACTCCGGTGGAGTTTTTCTTACCGTATACAAAGTGAGTGCAGTGAGTTAGTGACTATCACTTTGCATTTTCGCTCATTACTTCGCCATGCAATGTCCATTTGACTTGAAATGTTCACACAATACCCTGTGGACATATGAGATAACAACAGTATACATTGCATCAACCATTCATCAGTTTTTGCACATGTCAACAAAGTTACTAGATCCCTTTAATACCCACTGACAAGAGTCAACTGTGATTCTGATCCGGTTGAGGGTTCGGCTGACACTAGGCAGATGACAGCCTGTTGTAATGTTTGTGAAACGTGAGAGGTTTGGAATGACTCACTGGGGTATTCACTTCATTGACTTTTACTGGAGCAGCGAAGATCAGCGCTCTCACATTCCTATGAACGAACTTAAACAAGCATCATCCAGAATAATTTAAGAACGATTCTCTGTACTTGCAGTTTTTGCACACACGAACATTTTTGACAAACTAATTTTGGATAGATTAATTTTGCCCTTTAGTTTAATTTGACTTGTAGCCTATATAAATTATATAATGACATATTCTGTAATAGATGTTACGCTCCTGATATAGCTATTACAGGACCCACCAGGTTCCAATAGGCAATGAAAATGACGGGCCAAAAGGTTAATCTGCTCCCTGTGATGTTGAAATCCTCGTAAAGTTATTATAAAAACCCACCGCATACATTATCTACAGTAGATTGTAAATCAGTGCCTGAGTAGTTACCTCCACCAACGAAGTTGGAGGAGGTTATGTTTTCGGTCCCGTTTGTTTGTTTGTTTGTGTGTTCGTCAGCTGTCTCCTGCGCACAATTTCCCAGATATCTCAACCAATTTTTCGTAGAAGAGCCGTGTTCATTTAGAATAGAACCTATTAAATGTTCAAGGTCAAAAGTCAAAGGGCAAGGTCAAGGTCACGCAAACATCAAGATTCTAGTGTTGGCGGAGGTATGCACTCCCTGAGTGCACCGCGTCTAGTTTACAAATGAAACAGTAATATCCAATGTCTTAAAACCTTCTGAAAAACACATTGGTACATATGTGAGAGGATTTTATTTACACTTTATAAGATAATATGTCCAAAAGTAATATCGAGGCTTTAATGCTATCCCAACATAATTGTACATTTTTTCTGAAATATCTTTAGTTCCATAAAACAGGAATACCTTTACCTAATAAAAAAAAAAGAAATATTGATGTCAGATTTGATCACCCACTGCCCATTGATTTTGATTACAATCGAAAAGCGTTTTTGTATTCAATAATAACATTAATATGTCCATAATTAGGGAGACAATGAAAACTGAAAATGAAACACAATGTCTTCCTTCTGTTTCCATAAGCCAAACAGCAAGGTATACACAAGTAATTTATAAAATGTGTTATGGGTTATGGCTGAATTTGACAAAGTTAATGGATCACTTTAAAGGTAGTTCAGATTCGTCAAATGAGATGCGCGGCGCCATCTTGCATACGCGTTGCGCACGGTGCGTAATGCACGTTAGCTCAGTGTCATGCGGTGCGCGCAAACTAACCCAGTTCAAAATGGCGACCCGCTATGTAGCATCCCCACGCTTGATGCCCTTTAATAATATCACCCACATACAAACTCTTCAGCATGTTGTAAATGTGTGTTTTAGTTGTCACCTCCGTTATATATTATTTCATAAAACCGTGAACACACGCCTCAAACACAGGTGAAATGACTCTGTCGCGCTATTCCTATTTCACATTTGGTAGCAAAAAGCATACACCGTGCTGTATAATAAAGGCAATTGTAAGAGTTGTTAATGCTACAGTCACATTTGCTCTACGGCGAGCGTACGGCGGCCGTACTCCCCCGAAATCGAGAGAAACGTGCGGCGGACGCAGAAAATCTGCGGTGGTCGCAGGGTCCCCGTACGGCGTAACCGTATATTTTACAGGCCGCAGGGGTCGCTGTAGAGTTATAACTGAAAGTTATAACTCTTTTTCATTTATACGGTCGCCGAAGCAATTATACACGCCGTAGCCATGGCTACCACTCCTATACTCTATAGGGGTGTAGCTGTAGCGTCAGTCTGGCCGCACGGTTGCCGTATGGCCCCCCTGCGGCCGCCTTGCGGTCGCCTTGCGGGCGCCTTGCGTCTACCTTGATATGTGTTCAAATAACCTACGGCAACCGCAGGGACGCCCTAAGGCAACCGTGCGTCATCACTTTAAAGGCCGTACGGCAGCCGTGGCAAATGTGACTGCTAATGCATGTGACCGTATAAATTCGACGGCGGCCCTATTTTTGTAATTGGCCGTAGAAATTTTAGACCGTACGGCCGCCGTGTCAAATGTGACTTAGCCATAAGCCTGCGTCACAAATCCAACGGTTTCCGGCCGAATTTATAGAGAGAGAGAGTCGCCAAAGAGTCGCCGAATTTCAAATCCGCCTGGGAGTCGAGCGTATTTTTCGCTTGAAATCTACCCAGTCACATATTGGACGGAGAACCGTCAGTAAACAAATGGAGTCGGGCGAAAATCGCTGAATCGGGAGCAGGTTTCGATGCCCTGCGAACGTCGGCCGACCACTAAAAAACGCGGCGGAGCCCGCAGTGATCAAGCAGACACCGGCCGTATTCCTGGCGAAAATGCTCTTTTGAGCTCGCAGAGAAGTCTGGCGGGCTCCGTTAAGGATATGTGACGGCCCCTTCGGGGTGAATGTAGGCTAAGTATGCTGAGCCTATAAGACCTGAGGTAAGGAAGTCATTTCAGCCCTCTTCTGTTTTCAAGGAAACAGCGATTGAATTTCACCAAAAGTGCAACATTCATGTTTCGTAAATTATAGTACGACTCACATCGGTGGTTCTATTTGACTTCATGTGTTATCAGTGGAGTAGTGTGCCCAGACTGATCGGGGGAGCGGGAAATTGGGGGCACACTCTATGGATGTCTTTATCTTGTAAAGGATTTGTCCCAAATTGTTTGTTTTTATGTTTTACTTTTAAAATGGCGGCAGGGCATGTCCCTCATGCCCGAAGCCCCCCACACACCTCCGCCCCCCCCCCCCCCCCCCGCCCCCCGTTTCCATCCCCGGCTATACGCTATTGTTTGTTATTCAGTGAATAGGATCAAGTGTTGGAGAGTGCGCCCCTCGTGCACCCTTCTACCAAGTCTTGGGGCATGTACTGCCCTTTTCATCTAGGGCTTGGGCCATCCTCCGGACAGCCAATACATTGCCTGGGGTCCTTTGGAAAGCCAGGGTGGACATCCTCCGGACAGCCAATACATTACCCGGGGTCATTCTCCGGATAGCCAATACATTGCCCGGGGTCCTTTGGAAAGCCAGGGTGGACATACATTCTTACCAAGCTGATTTGTTTCCTACTAATTGTCGATGAATAGGGAGATTGGACTTAGGTGACTTCGATCACTTTGACATGTTAATAGGACTTGCCCAAACGGATGCAGTGTGGGTTAGACCACCATCTGTTAGTGTGATCTGCTATCAATAAAATCGTCCACTGAACAATGTGTACAAGTTGAGTATTGAACAAGTTTTAATACGTCATGTTACTTCCAAGCCGAGTTATAAGCGATCTAGTTACAAATAATCGACTCGTAATAATTATTTTGTTTATATATAATGTTCATATATAAATCTTACTGTCTACTACCACTCCGTATCAACGATCAGCGTATCCAGATGGATGGTGGATCAGCCATCGGAACAAGGTCTGTTTTGGGGTCTATATTAAGCAGTCTTGCTATTTCCCTTTATAATGACACATTGCCACGATTCAGTATACACAGTTGACATTACCCCGAGGGAAATTTCAAATGAAGTACTATCTACTGTTAAAACAAAGATAAACTTGAAGAAAAAATGAAGTAAACATGTTCCATGTTTAAAATAAATCACAACAACAAGGTTTAATCATTTTCAGATCGGTTAAATTTGAATAGTTGCGGTCGATGTGGACAAAGTTCCTCGATCCCTGTAATCGATTCCGGACTGTTTCCGAAACTACTCTGGCTAAGCATGATAAGAGAGTTGAAGTAACATAATGGCGAGATTTTGATATTCTCATCTTGGCTTTACTGGTAATAAACGTCTTTAAGTATACATGTCCTTGTATTAGTGTAGCTATTGAATTATTAATAATATAATTATTTATGAGTTTAATTGTTGTGTGTACATGCGTGGGTATGTGTGGGTGTTTGTGGGTTTATATTTGGAAGACATACATCCGACTGCAATGGCTAACAAAAATCCATTAATTTTCACTTCCTCCGATTGATAACAGAATGGAGGTATGAAAGAACACAAGATTTATGACTGGTCATGGATTCCGACGGTGAAATGCAATAAAAATGAAACATGTTTCCATTTGTATTGTGTTCGTGACTGAAGCTTCCGAAGGATATACGCTCCATTTGGACAGTCAGTGGCAAAATGTTCTACTTTCATTTTCTTCAATTTGGCATTTCCCTCGATGTTTTTGTCTGTTTATTGTTCTGCTAATGACGTCTGCTTCCCCCGTCCACTCTGCTGATCAATACGGGCGCGGTGTCCACTGTTACATGTGTTTTGGAGGCGCGGTCACACTTGTACGAAGACCCATTACCTTCCGGAAAGAACACAGTGTGACACAAGTTTGTTCACTGCACAGTGTGCACCACATTGTGACAAAATTATGTATACTGTGTTAAATTGGCGCTGTTTAACAGTGTGAATCCTCATCACAGTGTGAGAATGATATGAACACACTGTGAACACATTGTGATCACACTGGGAACACATTGTGATCACACTATGAACACATTGCAAACACACTGTGATTACATTGTGAAAACGCTGTGACCGCACTGTCACCAATGTGAAATTGCCTGCTTTCGATCACAGCGTGTAATATAAGTGTGCTCATATTGTGTATCGCAACAATTTCACAGTGTGCTCACAGTGTGTTCACAGTGGATTCACAGTGTGATGAGTGTTCACACTGTTCAAACGAACCGATTTAACATAGTCTGCATCCTATGTTCACACTGTAACATAATATCGTGTTCTTCCCGGTAGGGATTTTACAACATAATTATGAACTACTGGATGTGTTGTGGTATGATCGGATAGGCGCTTGGATTTCAGTCATGGGATCCCGGATTCAAAACCGATCACTGTTCCGGCATTTTAGGTCCTTCAGTAAGACATGTTCACTCTGCATTGTTGCCACTTATACTTAGGGCCCATTTTTTGTATTCGCTTTGATCCATTCTAAGTTGTTGTTTTGTTTAGATGCTAGGACAGAGTAATGAGTATTATTACCTCTTATTAATGTTAACCCTGGTTGGCAATCAGTTCAGGTTTAGTGTATTTCGTACAGGTTGTTAAATTCAAACATAGAGGTAACTGACTAGAACTATTTTTAATAATTGAAAATAAGCAAAGAAAAAATAGGCTTCGCCAGGAATCGAACCCGATAAAAAGCTGCATCACTTCGTGTGATCCCGCGCACTTTCTCTAGAAAAGTTGATTTAATTATCTTTGGGTTATTGCCCGGTATATATAGCTTCTGACTAATCGATCAATGAAAAGGGTTTCATGGGAACGCCCCCTCCCCCATTCAAGAGTCTTTGTGGCTCAATGGATTGAGCACCGGTCTAGCAATCCGGAGGTCTCGGGCTCGATTCCCGGCGAAGCCTTTTTATCTTTGCTCACTTTCAATCATTTAAAATATTTCTAGTCAGTTTCCTCTATGTTTGAATTTCATACAATGTTGTTAAATACGTTCAGTACTCTGGTTAGTTGTGCAACTGTTGATGTAACTATATAAAGTTGTGTCTGTCTTATTGTATACAACCAGCTAAGAGCAACACAATGTTGTATGTTAATATCAGTTCGTAGACAAACAACATCATAGTGACATGAAGGAATATTTCAAAATGTTGGTCACAATACAAATTTACCTCCGAAAAAAAACAACGTAATCTCTTATGAAATACCAATATAGACCAATAAAACTTCGTCACTTCATATGGTCTTTTGGTATGTACTCTCTTTTCAAGAACTGAAATGTAAATCCCATATAATTGTCACTCTCCCAAGCCCCACTCGGATTTACAAAGTTAATCATTTGTAAATTATTTGTAAATTATCAAAGGTATTGTATTTATTGTAGGTCCAGCTTGGATACAAAATAACCCTAGGGAGTTAAAAATAAATCTCAGAGTTTAAGAGACAAGGAAAGCGTTAATGTGACCGGAGCTTGGCGTGCCCATCTTTAACAGATCGCAACACACGTCTGAGATTCAATAAAATCGTTTCGTCTCACTCTATGGTTGCAACCATTTCTCTCGCTGAAAGGACTTTTAAGAATCAGCTGAAAGAAGGAAAGGAAAATCACTTTACGGATCGGGTTTCCAACTCCTTGTTTTGAGATACACGACTTCCTTTATTTCAAGGAGGTAAGGTACAGATGAGGGTTCGTTCCATATTTAGTCACTGCCGTTATATTTTATATACTGGGTAAGGTTCGTTCACAGTAATCGTTCAAACTATGACATCGGTATTCTGCATACGTAGTTTTGAATCGTTCCTCAATACGGCATTTTTATGATGTAATTTTGGATGAATAGGGGTCATTTTTCTCGAAGGGCATGCAGTGTGAACGCAATGTAACTATTGCAGGATATGAGCGACGCACTGTAATAAATTGTGCCAACTCGTTATGTTTAAAGGGGTGGAACAGTTTTGGTGCATGAGAGGGCACTTTAAAGGGACTTAGTAACATTGTCCAAATTCTCAAAATAAAATTTGAATTCTAGCGGTTCCATCATACCTTGTTGTATTCGTATTAACAATAAAATCATGGGACCGGTTTTTTTTACCGTGTACAAAGTGAGTGCAGTGAGTCAGTGAATATCACTTTGCATTTTCGCTCATTACTTGGCCATGCAATGTCCATTTGACTTGACATTTTCACACAATACCCTGTGGACATATGAGATAACAACACTATACATTGCATCAACCCTTCATCACTTTTTGCACATGTCAAAAAAGTTACTAGATCCCTTTAATAATCAGTTGTAAGGTAATGGTAACAAAGCGTAATATCTATATCTATAATGGTTCGACTAGTCATGCACGGTTGACGTATAACTGATAGTTTGTAATCATGATTACGTACATGCTTTAGTCACTAATGACTTCAAACTCAAATTCTGCATTGAGACTAAATCATTTTTTACCACAATCACTAAACCGATATGCAAGGTGATTTCTATGTCAGGACATGTGCCAAATGGTGTGATTTCTTTTTAAAATAAGAGTGGAAACAGATGTATCAAAAATAATATAGAAACGTAATGGCGCGCCTTATGAATACTCAGTTTGTTTAATCATTCATAGCCCAATATATCTTTGTAAATCTTTGCATATCTTTGCGAATTCTGAAACTTTGCATTGATATTGGGAATGTTATTTATTTGTTATTATGGTAATGATTATATTCATAATTGGTTCGATTTAATAAAGCCCCTTATGCATGTTATAATTGACGCTATTATACCAGCACGTACCCATAATGTGCACCATCGTTACTCCCTGGGAAACATTCCTTCCAAGCAGTGGCGTACCCAGGATTTTTGCAAGGGGGGGGGGGGGGGGGGGGTTATTTTGTAAAATTTTCGAAGCCGAGACCAAGTACCTTCAAAATGTTCGAGGCCGAGACCAGGGATGGTAAAAATGTTCGAGGCCGAAACCAAGACCATTGGTTGATAATCCAGCTACAATTGGGAAAGGGGGGGGGGGGGGGGGTTCAAACCCCCCAAAACAGCCATTTTGGGGTCAAAGGGGGGGGGGGGGGGTTGAGCCCCCCCCCCCCCCCCCCCCCCCCGGGTACGCCTATGCTTCCAAGCAGGTCATGACCTCCCGAGAATGTCATTTACATACGTCTTTTAACGGTTAATATTCGTTAAAAGACAAAAAGAGACCCAACAAATAACTTTTAAATGTTAGCTTTTATTTATAGAAAACGAACATTCCACTGATTATTCATCGTAAGTATTAATTTCAGTTATAATCATAAAGGCGTCTTAATATGCAATCAGATTAATAATTCAAAATTGTAAATGTTTGATATCCTTCAAATCTGATTCATGAATATTTATTAAGTAAAGTTAACTTTATAAATCTACGTTTGTTGACAAGTGCAAAAAGTGATGAATGGTTGATGCAATGTATATTGTTGTTATATGATATGTCCACAGGGTATTGTGTGAACATTTCAAGTCAAATGGACGTTGCATGGCCGAGTAATGAGCAAAAATGCAAAGTGATAAACACTAACTCGCTGCACTCACTTTGTACACGGTTTCAAAAACCCAACGGATATTTTATTATCTGAACACTTCAATCGTACATATCTTTGTAACGAAAGGGAAATCTGAAAAAAACAAAACCTGTCCCAGATTTTATTGTTAATACCAATACAACAAGGTATGAGGGAACCGCTAGAATTCAAATTGGATTTTGAGGCTTTGGACAATGTTACTTAGTCCCTTTAATGTGTTTTTGCTTAAATTATAATCGGAAAAATAAGTAATAATTACTAACTGAAAGAATATTGGTTAAAGTGTTCATTTCGAACTGGGGATCCGATCCCACTGATTGGAGAGAAGGTGCTCTATCAATCTTGCTACACCACTTTACGATGATAGAGAACATGTGCACCCTCTGTAACAGATCCGCCAAATTATATTACAGCAAATCGGGTACTAGGAGCAGCAGCTGAGTTCACATGGTGAATTTAGAACGAGCGCTCTGTAGACTCGGTTTATAACATAGTTGATTTTTTAGATTAAGCTTCGACCGACCTTATTTCTCTGCTGACAAGTTTTCGAGCCAAGTAACTTATTCTCCTCACAAAACTTTACCAGCAAAGACAAAAGGTCGGCTGAAGCTAATTCTAAATAATGATGAATACCGAAACGGTATAAAAGTTGTTTTTGTTTTGTTAGGTGTTTTTTGTATTATGTCATGTAGGTTTAATTTAGCATTGAACTTAGTTTTATTTGTCGAGAGATACAAATTAAACGGCGTCAAATGGAAACGAATACAATATAGTCCCTGTCCCTCCATCCCTGCCGAAGCAATTTCACAGTGTGAAAGCCAACTCACACTGTGAACACACTGTGAACACACGGTGAGGGCACTATCACCAAAGTTTGAAATTGCCTGCGTACACAGTGTGTAAAATGGTGCGCTCACACTGTGTATTTCAGCAATTTCACAGTGTGTTCACAGTGTGTTTACAGTGTGAGTTGTCTTACACACTGTGAAAACGCTCGAATTCAACATCGTGTTCCCACACTGTGAAACACAGTGAAACACAGTGTGTTCACACTGTGCTCACACTGTGGATGAGTGTGTTCTTTCCTACAGTATCGTAGCTGGGAATGGTATCCGTGGTACAAAATCACGAACGACAGGGATTACCGAGAAACATGACACCAATTGGAGAGCTTCATTCCATACGGAGCTATATTTACTTTCCATGCGAATTAAGTTGATCAGTGTAATCATGATATACAGTGGCAGGCCAATCACAAAGTGTGCACCATATCCACTTCCTGGGGAGCATTCCGTCCAAGCGTTTATATATAATATTGTATCATGTAAGGTGCTATACAAATCGAACCTATCATACTGATTGTTATTACAGCAATGTTTAGTAGGGAATGGGTTAAACACACATAGGAGGTTTCTATTAAAATAAACCATGATTTATTTACAAACCTCCTTTGTGATTTCGGGCCATTGCGTTTGAAGATGGAGGAACGCGTTTGGTACGTAATTACTAATTAGCAATACGTATCAAATGGTGTCAACGTGTGACAGTGCTAAGTAATTCATCACATATCTAAGATCATCCTGCATCTTTCGGTAATTACGTCTCTCAGACATGCCAGACTAGATAAATAATCCATGCACATCCATCTAACATCCTCACCGCATTGAAGGACAGCTGGCAGCAGACCCCCCCCCCCCCCCCCCCCCAACACAAAGCTACCACCAGGTGCGGACTATACCCCGAAAATATTGGGTCACCCTCAACAGGCTCCGTACAGGAGTCGGCAGATTCAATGCCAACATGCACGGCTGGGCCGGGGCTCAGACCTTCCCCGGCCTGCACGTGTGGATCACCAGAGCAAATTTCCACCCATATCATTACAAAAATTGCCCAATCCTTCGCCCACCCGGCCACCCAAACCCAGATTTAAGCAACTTGGACCCCAACACTATGTATTGGCTAACAAAATGTGCGTGATGTTAGGTAAGAGCTGCCCTGCCTCATACGTACAAAAAATCCATGCACGTGCCGTTTAGATCGATGCAATTTCCTTTCCCTCGAAATACCGTGACAGACAATGATGTAATCATCTGAAAGTGTACCAACATATTGCACTGATTTTATGTTACTATTTCGTATGATGATAACGAAATTAAGCACGATGATGATTACTTATCATTCTTAGGTTTTTATATTATAATATTTGACGAATACGTAGGTGAAAACAATAACTAGTTCTGTTTATGTAGAACACTTCTTCAATGTGCATATATATTATACCACTTTGCTATACTCTTCTAAAACAGATTCCTTCCTAAATTTCCCTATGCTGTGTAATTTAAGCCTCGATTTGGTGTTTATTCTTCTTTAAAACATGACAGAAATGTTGTATATACATGATATACATCATGTATAGCCATTTCTATTCGTGTATATATTATATTTTTAACGAGACTTAGCGATCTTATGTTGAGGTTCTTTTCTCTATTATTGCCAAATTTATATCATGTTGTTTTCAATTCGTATCAGATTTCGATCGATCTGGGAATAAAAAAAGAATACAAACGGATTGTGTCTGTCATGTTTTTTAACCTAAGGGAGCAAGGCGATCGCGCATGCGCGACACACAAGTTCTACTACGGCTCGCCTACGTAAAACACCAAGCGGCTCTCATTGGTCGAAAACTTCTCTGACTGTGTGACGTCATCTTGTCAAATTGCTTCTCGCATTGATGGGGACGTGTGAATCCCACGCGACGTGCGGCCAGAGCGAGGGGGGAAACGAAGCGGCGAGAATAGATACAACGGATCGCATCTATAAAATGACATAGCAACGCCGGAGCCAGTGTCAGTATAGAGGAACTTTTATGTTGAGTGCTTCGCAGTTATCATCTAGATTTTGTCCCCACGCCTACACCAAAACTCATCGCCTAAGTTAAGAACATAACTACTCGGGAACGTGCGAACTGTAAATACTTCACGTTAATTGTAGATAAAACTTCCCAGCAACGAGAAAAGAAACTTGCCGCTTGGATCTCAACTTCAATTTTGATTTCATCCTGCTTTTGGCTTAGCTCCCCGAAGACCACCATGAACAGCTACGCATTCCTGTTCTGCCTGGCATGTGCCGTCGCGCAGGTGTACGCACTACCCATCGACAATCAGGTACGATTTATAAACCATATTTCCTTTGCTTATTTCCATTTTATTGTTTTGTTTAAAAATCACTTTATTGAGAGTCTTGGTCAACAAAGGATGCATAAATGGGAAATAATTAAATGTAATGTATACAATATTGAAAAACAGATTAAGCCATATTTTCGAAATAATATACAATATTAACAATATTTGCGATAGATAAAGCTCTTTGTTCGAAACAATTTAAACAAAAAAATATACTGCATCATTTTCGTGATCCCTCGATCGTATCCTTAACTTGGGGTTCGTGTCAGGTTAATAATGTATTCCGACCATGACGGGCATGGAAAATGGTTTCAGGGACGAACAACTAACACAAGAGCTTTTTTGGTCAGTTGGTAAAGCACCGATCTAGCGATCCGGAGGTCTCGGGTTCGAATCCCCGGGAAACACAATTTTCCTTGTTCATGTTCATTTATATTGCATGTGATATAAATGATAGTGCTGGTCAGTTTCCATATGTTTTAAATAATTTGTATGATTTGTTAGATTGTATTTACTCTGTCGACCCCATCTTGGGGTATGGGAGTAATGTCAACTCTTGTATTCCATCAACAAGCATTTTGCTTCAAGACAAATACCTGTCAATGTTCACACTGTACTGTTTGACCTCTCTTTTTTTATCTGATAAAAAATGAAACGAAATTAAATATACAAAACATATTGATAGTGCAAATATAACATTAATGAACATGATTGTGATAATATAAACATATAAACGTATTTACAGATCAACGCGAACTGGGCATTCACCCTCCTATACCACTACGGGTATGCGTATAGTTACATCAATAATCTGTGAAATATGATCATGTCTAGTAATATTATCTACAGTGGCTTTTTAGAAAACTACATCATACTGATTCTAGCAAAGTGTGTTGATTGGGTTTTATTGGTTAAACATCGAGTATATTACAAAGCTTGTCCGTGCGCAATCAAACAAATCGTCGATAATATGTTATTTAACTACAGTATGTTTCATTCGTAATTTCAAAATATAATTGCAAGTGAGTTTCAATAAATTGATAAGAACTTGCTAGGCAAGCATATTGTCCGCGTCGCAATTCAATCTTTGAATTATAACTGATAAGACATTTTTGTTTCAACATGTTGTCCTCATTCAGAAAATAACTGCATGGAATATATTGAAAAATAAGACGAAGTTTTGTTTCATCCTGAAAACGAACTGATTAATATAATTACATTTCAATATATGTACGAATGATTATCGTACTGTGAAATGTCATCGGTGTAACGTCGTTTCAATTTCAATATTTTTACTCGCATAATTTGAATTACTATATGAGTGTTCTCGTTTTTACGAGAAAACAACTGATACAATTTCGCTTGTACTATTGGGATTTTCATATCTTCTTATCAAATGTATCAATTTATACTTATAACATTAACTTGCTTACATCAATTTAAATTTAAACATAAAATTTAATTATTTTCTGGGCGGCGTAACATGACAATTAACAATTCATCATACGACTAATCAACTAATCGTACCGTACGATCAATTCGTTAATTTATTGTCGAACAATCATCGGTGAATTAAGCGTGAATTGTAATGGTACGGGGCGCCCTGGTAGTAATGATTACATGGATATAATAATTAAATAGTTATGCTATATACCCCACTCTGATATGGACAAAAAAACGTTCATAAAGAACACCGTATGAAAACATAGTTTTTCGAATTTTCGCCCATAGGGCTTCGTCAACCTTATAGTTATATAATAGTTTATCGGGAAAAATTCGCCCCGACGTTCTAATGAAGCTTCCTTTTTTACGATAAAAGATACAATCCTGAATCATGTTTGGCATTTTGTTGTTTTCTAGATTGGCACGTTTTCCGAAAGCACGATTTGCCTACCCAATAATCCGCGTAATTATATATGACAACTTTGCTAATCAAAACGTGTCAATGCGTTGTTTTAAAGTTAAATATAAATGTCCACTTACATCGTTCTGCTTGCTATAGGTTTGTTAGGCTAATTTAAACAGATCAGACAATGTGTGACATGTATATGTATAGAACACGCAGTGGCGTAGCTACGGGGGGCACGAGGGAAACATAAGAGGAAATGTTTTGAAAAAACAAAGAAATACATAAGGTGTGCCCCCCCCCCCCCAATAATTTTGCGTGCCCCCCAATCAGTCCGACCACGCTACGCCACGAACATGTTACGTATGAAGTCTTATTGAAATGGTTAATACACAGCGCATATTATCAGAGAGCTGATGATATTATTACCAGGTTATGTACATCGAAGGACAGTGCTGTTGCACAACGATTTGTCCACAAATTAAAAGAAACACGTCCAAGTTATTTGGAAAAAAACTGCATGAAATGTATATTTATGGAACACGTTACGTTAGAAACCTTATTGGAATGATAAACACCACAAAGAGAAGAGGTATGTGATTGAATAGATGATAATATTATTACCAGGTGATGTGCATCTGTTATTAGGACAGTGCCGTAAGACAATGACGTGTTCCAAAATTAAAGGGCATCAAGCGTGGTGATGCTACATAGCGGGTCGCCATTTTGAACTGGGTTAGTTTGCGCGCACCGCATGACACTGAGCTAACGTGCATTACGCACCGTGCGCAACGCGTATGCAAGATGGCGCCGCGCATCTCATTTGACGAATCTGAACTACCTTTAACACAATCAACAGGGAGTTATTTTAAAAAGACAATGTGTGAATTATATTATATGGAACACGTTACGTATCGGAAGAGTTATTGTTTATCTTAGATACACACAGTGTATAGTATCGGAGAGATGATACTAATATCCCAGTCATGTAAATTAAAGAGTAGTGCCGAACGTCAACATGACTATTTGTCCAAAATTAAGACAAACAGGTCGAATTTGCTCATTTAACGAATAGTCAAGAACTGAATACATATCTATCTTTGCATAATGCTCGAAATTATCTTTTAATAATCATTCCTTTATCTTGTAAATATCTCCACAGAAGATTTACATTATGCGTACGCTTTAATCCAAAAGATAACTTTATCTTTAACAGCACAGTCATGTTGCATTACATGAAAGGTTTATACAAATTAAAATGCATATTGCTTAAAGAAAATCAAATTACTAGAAAGAGAAAGAGAATGGACGCAGTGCACATGTGCATATAATGCCTTTTTTTAATATCAGAAATATGAACATTATAATTTTGAAAACCTTTACTTGTAATATTCAATCAGCATATTTCAGCTTTAACATGCATAGCGTATAAGGCCAAGGATGTTTCTATCGGGTTCTAAAATTTGCCCCAAATATCTGATCCAAACCGACCCTGCGTCTTGCATATCCACTCCAAATCTCGAGTACAGGTCCTTCACGTGAATTGATTTCCTATAATGGAAGACGAGATAAAGATGATACCAAAAGCGGAGTATAGATGTCCATGTAATAGGACGCAGTTCGTAATGTGAGGTTACAATGTCTATTCACCTATAAGGATGAAAATAATTTTATTCATAAACAAAAAAGACAACATCGAACGATATATGTGAATGCAATATGACACAGTTCTTAATGTGAGGTTGAATGTTTTACTCAACTTTATAGATGTAATGTATTCAAAACTCGAGAACCGGGTCCTCTCGGTGAATTGATTTCAGAAAATGGAAGACGAGATAAAGATGATACCAAAAGCGAAGGACAGGGATAGATGTCCATGTAATAGGACCTAGTATGTGATGTGTGGTTATAGTTTTTTACTCACCTTTGTAATTATTATGTAACATATTCACATTCACATTAGTTGTAACATATTCGTGGTCTTTATTTGTACGACACATTTGAAAGTATTATATTCATATTATATTCAACATTATATACAAAGTAACATTTACACAGCAGGTATTTGCCAACATGCAAACTAATAATGTTTGCCCTAATGTGGCATGTTTCTTTCCCGAACATGAATTGTGTTTTGCCCGAATGTTGCCGTGTTGAAATCTCTGCAGCCCCTCTAGCCCCACTTCATTCGCCTATATAGTATGATTTCCGATCATAGAGATTAGATTAGATTAGATGGGAGTGAGGTTATGCAAGTGGATATTACACGCACGAATGTGTACACCTTATGCCAGTTACCCACCCATATCATTTATGTGCGATGTATTCATGTATGAATTTTTAAAGTCTTATTTTGACTGACACATTTTAAGTGAACCTTTCATACAATTTATGACACTCTACGACGGGGTTATGAATTGTGATCACATAACATGTTCATAATACGACTATACTGACACAATTTAATTGAACCTTAGTGTTCATTTTATTTTGTTTATCAATGATGTTGTATGGATTACGTTACTGACACATTTGTGTGTGAACCTTTGATCAGATCGGAAAACGGATATTTTTAAATAGTAACAGGAGCTAAATTAAATTATATTATATTTATATATGTGCTCTTGATGCATAATTGGCTATAATTGGCTGGAAGAAGCCATATTCATACTAATTAAGAACTTACGATAATACTCCAGATAAGACCAGGAACTAACTGTATAATATTGTTATACTCACGAGTGGTGCATAAATAGTTTAATTGACTATAAATACATGTAATATATAATGTACACACATGGATGGAAGAAGCCATAATTATTCGGACAGATTAAGTAGGGAATCATTCCATGCCAGTTCTCAATATGAAGAGCTTAATTAATAAAAGCCCTAATCCACTGTTTCAACTTCGGAGAAAGGCAGGTGTCTTTGTCAAATTTTGGACAGATGTCTATGGGAATATGAAAATTAAACGTTCCATATTTTGATTTTGATTTTGATTTTGTTTGTGTAATTAGTCCTACAATTTTGATTTATAGATAACTACGTAGCTTTAATGTATGGATATCGTTCAGTCAATTTTTATTCAAAGTGGATTTAGCGCCTTTTGGAACTTAGCTCTTCATATAAGATTCTTTAATACATAGCAAATGTTCCACAAACCATTGCATATTTGCAGGGCTTCACCTAGTCTGTGTGTAAAGAAGAAGGGGAGGGGAATAGGGAGAGGAAGAGAGTGAGGGGGCTTATTAAAGAGAAGAAAGTAATGACCTTCTCCTCCTAAAGTTAAACTGTGATCATGTTACTATTTAATGTACCTGTGAACTGTCCATGATGAGACACCGATCAATTAGGGAAAGTACCCGTGAAGCGCCTAGTAACTTTATATCTACCGTAGATCATGTGCAATGTACAATATCAAATCACTATATAATTGTAGAATGTACATTAAATTATACTAGTTTGCAAGAATGCTAGTGATGATTAATGTATTACAAATAACTTCCAAAATATAATTGATTCTAAAATACCCGTAATGCGCACAATGACTTTATATCTAACTTAGATCAACGTACAATGTACACTAATTATGACACAGTTATCTATTGATAGTTTATTCTGGTCAAATTTGTGTAGAATTTACATCAAATTACGCTGGTTGTGAAAATGATCATGATAACTGTGTAACAAATCAATTCCAAGTAGAATATAATTGCTTCTCAAACATCCGTGTATGGCAAATGACTTGTAATACTTGTTACTTAGATCACCTGCAATGTAAATATCAAACAGTTATGCATTACTACTTCGTTCTAGTCACTGTATGATTAAATTGACATTACACTGGTTATGAAAATTATAGTGATTAGTGAGTATTGCAAGTCACTTCCAGATAGTATACGTATACAATTATCACTGCTTCAAAACTACCCGTGTATTTCCTATGACTTTATATCTACCGTAGATTTCGTGTAATGTACAAAATCAAACAATTGTGAATTTAAAAAAAATCCTTATATTAAGATTTTGAAGAATTAATATCAACTAGGCTGCTTGTGTTATCGAATGTTATAATAAATGAATCCGAAATCAATTCCACATTGAATTTAATCGCTTCTAAAAACAGAATTAAGACACTGTTTATTTGCCGAACATGAGATTTTAGACTAAAGCGCTTACTTTGATTTTCAGTTGTTCAAATTAAATTTAATGACATTATGTTAATGGTCAGAATGCTTTAAAATATACCGCATATGTATTTATACATAAATCATTCCAATGCATTCATTATCAAAAGCTAGTCTACCGTGTAGTGAACTATGGGATTGTCAAAACATGTTAATATTACACATAACACGCAACCCATAGGTCAATGTACGACTTTCCCCATAGACGTATCTACGAATAATGGCCTAGACAATCAATTATATCTCTTGAAGGGACTTGGTAACATTGTCGAAATCCTCAAAACTTACTTTGAACTCTAGTGGTTCTCTCATACCTTGTCATATTCATATTCAACAATAAAAGCACGGGACAGGTTCCACTTTTTAAATTTGTGTATTTCGTTCAAAAGATATTTACGATTTTTCAGATGTTAAACTGTCTACGGGATAATTTAAGCAATGTACAAAGTAAGTGCAATGTGTTAGGGAATATCACTTTGCATTTTTGCTAATTTATCAGCCAAAAAACATCCAATTTACGAGAAATGTTCACACATTACTTTGTAGACATATCAGGGCACACCAGCACACATTGTATTAATCACTCATCACATTTTGCACTTGTCAACAAAGTTACTAGACCCCTTTAAATAAGCAACTTATATTCCATTATAATTAAATAAAAATGCAAGGTGTAATATCGCTAATTCATAGTCTTCTCCGCATGGTTTATGATCAATACTCGCCATCAAGGGCATAACTATCGCAATGTCTTGATCCGTTTGTTTTCCGTTAAAGGGATCTATAGTAACTTTGTTGACATGTACAAAAAGTAATGAGTGGTTGATACAATGTATATTTTTGTTATCTGATATGTCCACTGGGTGTTGTGTGAAAATGTCAAGCTAAATGGCCAAGTAATGAGCAGAAATGCAAAGTGATATTCACTAACTCATTGCACTCACTTTGTACATGGGTTTCGAGGTCCAGTGGATAATTTAACATCTGAACACTTCAATCGTAAATATCTTTTTAACGAAAGGGAAATTTGAAAAACCAAAACCTGTCCCATGCTTTTATTGCTAATACAAATACAACGATGTCCCTTTAAGCATCCATCGCAATCAGCATGCATGGGATGTATGACATAATTAAAGACGTGGGATAAATCGATGAATATGCTGTATTCCACCTCATAAAGTGTGCCTCTTATTTTGAGATTGTGTTCCAATTGTTTTCCTCCTGATGAGATCAGCAGACCTAATATCGACCCTATATATATTCTATTTCTTTGAACAGCTTGGTTGTATTGGTCGCAGACAGTACAGGAAATTAGATCATCTGAGTTTGAATTAAAAAAACAAGATATCACCGATATATGTGTATTTTGTTTTATGGAGAGTAGATATAAATATACGTCAGATAGAGATTGTATTTTGCGTGAGTTAACAAACAAGAATAGACCAATGCACGATAATATCTTAATCTCCCTTCTAAAGAAATTTCGTAACATTGTCCAAATCTACAAAACGTCATTAGAAATTTGGTGTTCCTCTCATATATTGTTGTATTTGTATTACCAATAGAAGCATCGAGCTGTTTTCCCCCTTTCTATATAGAAATATATTAACGTCTGAAGTGATTGAAGAGTTTTAACTATCCACTAGATAGTTATAACTGCATACAAAGTCAGTGCAATGAGTTTCAAATGTCACTTTGCACTTTTCTCCCATTACTAGGCCCTGTGACATTATTTTAACATTTTTAACGTGACATTTTCACACAAGACTCAGAGGACAGTTCAGATCACAAAATTACACATTATACATACCAGTCATCACTGTTTGCACATGCCAACAAAGCTAATATATCCCTTTAATATGTCAACACCATTCTTTTCAACGGATATATAACACTGTATAATGACGTATCATGTTCTCGAAATAGAAAATGCAATTTACGTACTGTTAACACGCTAACAAAACAAGACATAGATAGCGTCATAACTGCCCCATTTATATAATATGTCTCTTTTCAAAAACGTTTCTTGGCTTAAAACGTCCCGCCATGAACATCAACAAGAATGGTCTATATGCAAAGGGTGAGACAACAATGAGAAAATGAGTCGGAGACAGTATGGAATCATGGCTCGTACGTTGCGCAATCAAAACTATAACAAGTTAAAATGTCATGTTTTAATAAAAGAGAGCAAAAGAGAATGTGATTGTTAAAAGGAGAGTGACGTATGGGTTTGTATGTTATTATAAAATATCATGAAATATAGAATACCCTGCCTTGTCAGTTCTGTTGAAGAGTGAGAAATGAAATGTCACATAAATGGCGAAGGATTGTATTCGCTTAAAGTGATCCATTAAAGTTGTCAAATTCATCCAACCATGCCAACATTATTTTATCTTGTAACTTGTTGTTTAGCTCATTGTAACATACAATAATAAGGGTGGTAAATTTGTTCAAATGTCACCATAATTGTAGATATATTTATGATTGAATTGAAGGCGTCCCGGAACGCTAATATATCGATGTCTAAAGCAATGTACAGTTAGTAGGTGATACAATCTAACATCAGGTTGACGTTTTCACTGGCCGATAATCATGCTCTTTCTCTATGAAACTATGACATATATATCATTCAGTATAATCTTACAGTGATATAATTGGTATATGATTGGCGTCTCAAATATCACATTCGAAAAAATCCATATACAGTTAATGGATCACTTTCAAATAATGGTGATGAGATATAAGTCAAAGACCTTCCCGTCCAATGTTGGCACATAAGGCGGCGCCTATCTCCGATTCATTAGTCCTAGGCCACACGTCTACTAATATAAGTAGTTATATATTGATTGGTCTCGTATCCCACACTACACGTTCTAGGGATATCTACTCTTCTTACGGAAGTGATCACTGTGTATTTAAAAGTAAGAAGGGCGTTGGATCGACTTTCGACTAAATTTAGTTGTTGTATCATATTGTGCATCGCATCCGTCTCTATGGCATACCAAATGATTGAATAACAATAATAAATAATTGAGATTAAATATGTATCAATGTATCAATTTGTGCATGTGCATTGTGTGTTTGTTTAGATAACTATTAGTACCGAAATTATTTGTACCGAATTCTTTAAATTCGTCTCACGTGATGTGTTGATTCAAGAGTTTCATCTCTGAAGAAAATTCTGTCGTGTATTGCGGCACTTCTTCGGGTGATTCTGTGTCATCTTGATCAATATTGCAAGCTTGTAAATTTCTTAACCCATTGCTACCGCAAGCCATGCGAACCATGTGTTAAACTTCGGAACATGATAGTATCTAACAAGCAAGAGGTTATATAATGCTGTTGCTTTTCGTTAGAATTCTAATTTGCGAAATTGAAAGTTATGAAGGGCTGTCATATTGAAAATGACAGTCTTAGTGATAAAAGACAAAAGAAAACGTTTGTGCTTCAAGGCTGTACAAATGTTCGCTTATCCCTATTGGCATCACTTGTTTACTTCATGTGACTCTTTATCTGTAAAAAAAACAACAACGAAGAAACACACGAACAAAGTAACAAATAACAAACAAACACACGGACAACAAATATGGGCTGATATAAGTAAAAACAACAATACGTGAGAAGATGGCAATACCATCTTATGACCTTGTGATGAAGTAAAACTATATCAGGTACTGACATCTATATTGACATTTGCAGTTCACAACATGTGACTTTATTTATGGAAAGAAAAACAAACAAAAAAACAAACGTATGCAAAGCAAACTTACAGGCAACGAATATTTGCTCAAAATGAAAACACCAATATACCCTCTTTATTAAAGCTAAATAGCAAAATTGGGAAACGCCCCAAACCTTTTTTGTGTGATATTTCTGACAATGCGAAATAATTTCATTATAACTTATTTTGAAGGAAAATAGTCTACACGATCCTTTAGATTAACTAATTTGACGATCGGACGTTTATAAGTCGGATACTATTGACTACTCGTCTATACAGACGCTTTAAAATTAAATCTTAAATATCTCCATAATTAGGGAGAAATTTGAAAAATAAGAACTCATTTCATTCTTCTGTTGCCATTAGACAAACAAAAGGTTACAAGAGAAGTGTGCAAGCTCCAAGTGATTTTGGTTGAATTTTGGCAAAGTTGATGGGTCACTTTAAAATATCTTAGGCGGTACGCAGGGTAAATTTCATCCTTATGGGGAAAGGATAAGTAGCCGCTTTGAATGATCAAGCGTATAACTACATGTACCTATCAGGCCTAAGGCAGATTTATTGGCTGTGGTATTGTGGTCTAATCCAGTTTGGCTTCATTTTGTTGCATAGCGTTCAAATGTTTCCATCTAAATCCCTTTTGTGGTTATTATTTCAACTGTTACTGCTTTATAATGCTTCTAAAAGCATGTGGTGCGGCTTTGAACATATTCCTCCCATGAATACCCTATAGCCAAGAGGCGTCATGGAATTTCCACTTGATACATGTCATTTCTAAACATCATAAACATTATACAAATTTCATCCAGGAGACTCGATATAACCACATCTTCAAAACAAACTCGTTCAGCGTAAAAAGTGGTGTTGATATATTATTCAGGTATTGAAAGGTTAATGTAGTACTGTACTTAAGTTTAATAAAATTTAAAAGCGGAGGAAGCTTTTTTCGTCCTTAACTATTTACATGATGACATAGGATATGTTTGCTACCAATTCATCTATAGACTGCATCTAACTCCGAAAAAAGGGTGTCTGACTATCTTGTTGTATTTTGACCAATACCGGCAATTACTTCACAGATATATCGTACAGATATACATAAAAGCTTACAAATCTTTCTAGTTTTCTTACTCAGCATACATTATCTGAATACAACACGGTAAGAAAGACGATATAACTATAATAGAAGTAACGGTCATAAGTTTATGTCTCTGAGTGAAATAATACTCTACTCCTTAAAATAATCACCGTATTTATAGTTTGCTGCAAATCAGCCGCTAGCGAGAAAATGAATATCATCACAATTGAAACGGTCTTATCCAAACATGTTTAAAATAAGTATTTACTCTTCTTTCAACCATCTTTTCCTGCTCAACCTTGGCTAAAGCACCGCTCGTCAAACAAGATTGATTTCGAACCCGTAGGGCAGTAGTTAATGTTAATCGGGATCTAAAAACACTTCATCGTCAGACAAGTTGTATTTTAACTTAATGCTTCTCGTTTAGAAAAAAATAATGTCCAGATACTTAATACACGTTACTCATGGTCCTATCAGTATATGGGTTAGTATAGAGGAAACAGTTCAAGGCTGAATATGCTAAGATGGTCATGATGGTCTGGGGGTGTTCCGCAAAGATACTAAGTTGAACTCCGATTCGAAGTTGAACTTGGAATTATTGTAAAAACAACCCCAGGAGTCATCATCTCATTAATATTTGTTCCGTATTTACACGTTTTGATTGGTCATGTGAACTAATATAGACAATTTTTGTTTTCAGATTCAAATTTACGTGATGTTTTTGGTTTATCTAAAGTAAACAGGACATGCCGAAATAGAAAGCGTTTAAACAGGGAAATGTAAAAAAATATGTTAACACAGATGGACTTCATTTCACATATGCATACTAATTTCGTGAAAAAGGTGTTCTGAAGTTTTGGCGGATGTTATTTTAGGGATTCAAAGTTGTGTCTTTTTTTAATACCAATCCCCTGGGTCGTTGTTCATGAGGGTTTTAAAATAGCTACAAGTCTTTCAATAATTATTCCCTTGGTATAAAATATGGAATATAGATAGAAGTCCCAATAGGACTAAGTCAAATTATAGGAGCGGATAATGACTTGTTTTTGATGCATTTCGATGCAAAACATTCTGGTTGACATCGAATGGTTACAATACAACAACAATTAAATATAATCGGCATGTGTTAATGATGATTGTTAACTGGATTGTCCAATTGTTGTTCTTCTTTATTTTATTATTATTATTATCATTATTGTCATTAGTATGAATATTACTATTATTTTTTTTCTCCTTTGTCCAATCTCCTTTTTCTTGTTCTCTCGATTATCATTATTGTCTATTTCTTCTTCTTCTTCTTCTCCTTCTTCTTCTTCTTCTTCTTTTTCACGACGTGGCGACTTGTTAGCCCACGTAGATTCAAGGTTCCATTGTGAGTCTTGTTCATGTGATTGCTATATTATGTCAATGTGCCTTGCCATAAGGTAAATTGTATGTATTTGCCTCGTATGAATGGAGAACACCAATAAACACAAAACAACAACAACAACAACAACAACCTCGTAGACAAACATGGAGAATGTATGACACAAAATGAAGATAACAAGATTGATGGATAGATCCACAAATAGATTTATAGAAGTACACAAATCCAGCATATAGTCTGTGAATGCAATATCTTTACCTACTGATTGACGACAAAGCATAACATCATTGCAGAACAGTTGTAACAATAATAGCAGATACAGAAACACGTGAAACGTGTGAAAGTTACATCGAGCTTGGAGATACACTGAATACGTACGAGTGTACGATCAATGTGATGCCAGGGCTATCTTGGGACGATGTGGGTGGAGGGGGGGGGGGGGGGGGGGTTGGTTGGGGCAATGCTTCCCAATATGGACATCGTGTACAACAATAATATGTAACAAATATACAAATTCATTGAATGAAAGGCGTGAAAGTTATATATATATGAGAAGCAACAATACGATGAGTGCAGTAGGCGGGGGAAGGCGGGAGGGGGGCAAGATTTATCATTGGAGGGGGGTAGTTTGCTCCCAATACCCCCGATAAGGCCGATATCATCGTTACTGAGTACATGGCCAGTGGCTGCATCGATTTAACAGTAAACCTCCACAATGTACAAGCAAATGATTGTCGTTACTACATTCTACAGTTGCGTTCCGAGTAGAGAAACAAGAGCTTTGATTACTGCCTAATATAAAAACGCTTCTTTCCCGCATGTCACGTGTGAACATAAACTTATATACGGAAGTGCTCGCTGGCAATTAAATTTAACAGAAGTTCATTAGATTGACAATTTCATTTAATTAAGCGGCGACACACGGGGAAATGCCCTTGCGGTAACTATCGTGCTTGTATGTCGTGAATGATATGTTAAACATTTTTTGTGAAAGAGAATTAGTGCCTGAACATTATGCCATATGTCCAGGTATATTAAGATATCTGAAAACGTAATTATTATGTTTCTCCACATCGGTCGTTCACCCAAACGGTTTACGACAAATAATATTATAGGTTTTCCCGCTCATTTTCGCGATTATGATAATCAAATTGATAAGGAGCAAACGAATTCGCGCGATTTGCGATCGCCGTGTCAAAGCAGCATTCGAATTCGTAAATAGTCGTTCAAAATCACGTCTGAGCAAGTGAATTTGCAGAAAGAGCATACCTTTTCATTAATGGTCATTCAAAATGGCACGTAGTTCACGCTGGCGCTACTGCACATTCGCGAATTTGAGTGCCCAAAAATGAACAATTGTGTCTATTCAGATTGATTTCGTATGCATGAATTCGTTTGCACTTATTCGGAATTTGAAATGCCGATACCAACGATTACGCGGCAATGCGTGAATTTGAATGACCGTTAATGAATTCGATTGAAAAAAGTGTCAAATTGAGCGGGAAAACCTATAGTAAAAAAAAAAAATGCACATTACATAATTATGTTACATCTTACAATGTTGACAGTTATCAGTCTTTCGTGTTATGCGTTAACGAAGAAACATACTATAATAATAATATTAACATTTATATAGCGCAGCTACCAAAAATTATATACTCTACTGCGCTTAAATAATTATTTAATTATTTATTTACCTCTTAACTATCAAGCTTCTGTCAATAGTAGTGGTGAACGGGGTTGAATGGGCTTAACCTGTAAACTTGTCCAAACGATCTTGGCACTCAGACCTCAGAGGGTTATTTATTTGGGAGAGCAATGCTCTCGGCAATGCTATACAATTTGGTAACACCTCATACTTTATACTTTCCATTCGGTCCCCTGGTTATCATCGCTATATCATGTATTGATATAAATTCTTTACATTCGATCACATCGGTAATTTGTTTTGTTTTACTATAAATGATACATCATACTTAACATTCGATCACATTGGTAGCACTTATCTATTGTTATACTATTTAACTGATACATCATACTTAACATTCGATCACATTGGTGGCATGTGTCTATTGTTATAATATTTAACTGATACATCAAACTTAACATTCGATCACATTGGAAGCATGTGTCTGTTGTTATAATATTTAACTGATACATCATACTTAACATTCGATCACATTGGTAGCATGTGTCTATCGTTATAATATTTAACTGATACATCTTACTTTGCATTCGATCACGTGGTTATCAGGTTTGTTATGCTATATCATTTGCTGACACTCTACACTTATACCTTCGATCACCCGGTTATAATTGTTGTCCTATGCTATATCTGTTGATGACATCACACACTTTGCCATTTTCTATAGTCGATCACTTGTTGTCATATTTCTTAACATTCTTCGCCACCTTTGCTCACCTTGCTTGCATAACCCACATTGTATCATGTTGTGCCATCACACTTCAGGCCTGTATCGACCACTCCTAGTGAAACGATATACACTACAGCCCAGTTTACATTATCTCAGTGTTTGTAAGTTCGTATCAATTTTCCATTACTCAGCAGTACATTCCATGCTGGACCAACAAGCACTGAAACTTGTGGGGGCTTACAAAGTTATTCAGCCAGCTGACTGGGCAGCTGACAAACAAAAGAAACATGAAAACATGATCAACCGGTGATTACATTCGATCAGGTGGTTCTCATATTTTCTTTACATTATTTCTCACCTTTCATCACCTTACTGACATAACCCACATTGTAACATATCTTGTCATATGTGTATCAACTGCTCAGGCCTGGTTAAACTGGTGAAACAAGCAAAACTAAAAAATATGAAAACATGATAAACAGGTGATTACATTCGATCAGGTGGTTCTCATATGTTCTTTACATTCGTCCTCACCTTTCATCACCTTACTGACATAACCCACATTGTACCATCTCTTGTCATGCGAGAATGGTGAAACGGTAGAAACTTCCTCGGTTTACACTGTAACAGTGTCCGTATGTCTGTGTCGATTTCTCTTGATTCAACAGCGTCCTAATGTGTCGAATGGCCATGGGCGTACGATCGAACCCCGACATCTTTGTTTTTGTTCTGTTTTTGTTTGTGTGTGTGTGGGGGGGGGGGGGGGGGGGGGGCTGACAAAGGTCTCCAGCCAGCTAACAATCACAAATAAAAAAAAAAAAAATACAATAAGCACAATATACATATTACATTTAGCGAGCGTGGAAATATCATATCCAGCAATTTATTTTGCCAAACAATGAGATAACATAATTTGCCTAAAAATGCCATATGGGCCAAAATTGTACTTACATTTTTAACCCCAAATCACTTGTTTCGTTGTTGAATAATTAGTGTTGTCGTTTTCAGGAGCTGCAGCAGCCCATCTTGTATTGTCTAGTGACTCAATTTTCGAAAGAAAAATGTGTTTGAAAAATCCCTGGCCTCCTCAAATGCGCCAGTGCTAATGTATCACGTCCCCCTCCTGACTGTCTGTATATATATGCCCTTAACAGATTGCACACAAGGAACCCGGATGAAACGGGTTAAAGGTGTGTTCGCAAGCTTTAAATAAATACGAATTCGGGTAACTGGGCTAGTCACGCAAGAATCAATGCAAATACTAGTATAGCCTATAACAGCTTTAGGTTAAGCCCACCGCACACAGAGCCGACTCGAAGTGATCCGACTAGTTTGCAGTCAGGCTAGAGTCGGTTTTGCTCAGTCGGAGCCGATTCGACATGTTGAATCGGCCTCGAATGATCTCCGACTGGCTCTTGGCCTGCACAACATGTGTCCTGAGGCAATGTATACTGAGCTGAACCGACTGAAAACCAGTCGGATCGTGTCCAGTCGGCTCTGTGTGCCGAGGCCTTAACCCTATCAAGCCCAAGCTATTTTGGCGTTCCCAGGCCCAAGGGGGGGCTCATAGGGCCCCCCCTCTCTAATTTCTCTATTATTCAATCAACCACTTTCATATTTGGCACATGTGTCAAGCAGGTCAAGCTCTACAAGTTGCAATCATAAACATTTTTAAAGGTCACCATATGAGGGCGCTATTTACGATAATATGATAAAAAACATAGAAAATGTCAGAATATAGAAGTTTTGGAGCTGTTTTCGCCGAATGGACTGTTATCAAGTAGGCAAATTTAACTTTTCAACATAATTATGTAATATTATATATTCTGGAACACAGATCAGGACATTTCTGTGGAATTTGATGGGATTTAGAGGCCCATTAGGTCCGCAAAGTCATTGTGGAGGTGACCTTCACACATCTTATCATACACATTACAGTACATGATAATTTACGTATGCGATTTCTTTAATTTTTACCCTATAAACTTAAACCAAATGGATTTTTTTCATATCAAAATGTTTGTTGACATCATAAGAAACCCTCAATAGCAGATTTTATTCACAAAAATATCATAAAAATATATCAAAACTATATATGACTTAATTCTTATTATATTCTTTGTTTTGCGCCATTTTGTCCTTAAAAACAAAGAAAAACAAAAGAAATATCCATTAATTTTTTGTTTCAGATCATGACAACCCATTACCGATCATGTAGATTATATGAATAAACTAATTCATGTCAATGCCTGGACAGTACCATGAATTTACACATATTACACTAATTTTGTGTTATATAATGACTATATAAAATCACTTTCAATATAAGTTTACTTGATACTGTTACTAATTGAAGATGAAAATACCATGTCAATACCTTGGGTTTTGTATGGAAAGGTTGTTCAATTCAAATTTTGAAGAAAAAAATCGGAAAATTATCAGAAATTTAGTTTTTTTAGAAATTCTTATTATTTCTATTGTTTTCCGCCATTTTGTTCTTGAAAAACAAAGAAAAACAAAGAAAAAACTAAAACAAACAAGTGACATCTATTTTCTGATATTGTGACTTTACTTTTGTACAGTTTATACATTTCAAATAGAAAACACTTCCGAAATTTACACGATTTACTCGTTTAGTGCAAGAAAAACAAAATAAGACTGAAATTTACAAACATGCCTTTCAGAAAGTGGTTACCATGGCAACGGGAAAAACCTGACACTTTTAAATTTCATACCACAATGTTCCCTATAAAATTTTAGGAAAAGTCACCGAATTTGGTGAAAATTGGATTAAAAATGTGGCCGTGGCAGTAACAAATATGGTAGGGGGGGGCTCATTCAGCCCCCCCTTGGGCTTGATAGGGTTAAGAGTTCCCTCATAATTGCAGTGTATTTGCTTTACTACAACGGCAAACAAAATACTAAACCGGAAAGTTTGTTCGTGTGTCTTTAATAACATCGCATCTCTTAGAATGAAGAAAAAAACAAGATATCAAACGAATCTAATTATGTTCTGTATGCACTCACGCATTAACAATTATAACATCAACGTATTGTGAGGACGTTTCTAGAGATTAGAACATCTTTGTTGCATATTCAGGAAAGATGGCGGTCGGCTCCTTTTAACATTCAATTCGAGTCAAACACGAATTGTCATACGTAATACCCTTGGCCCAGAAAAAAAACCCTCGAACATGATCTAATAAGTTGCCTGTTATCAGACATGTCAGAGTTACATTTGGGTTAAAGGCATATATGCGTGGGTTATTAGACGCGTGGATCCATCTTGCGCACGTTTACGCACGGTACGTAATCCCCATTGGCTCAGTTATAAGTAGCGATCGCAAACTGTCCCCACTTCCGAATACCCGAGTAAAAAATGCATAAAAAAACACGAATTGTCATACGTAATACCCTTGGCCCAGAAAAAAAACCCTCGAACATGATCTAATAAGTTGCCTGTTATCAGACATGTCAGAGTTACATTTGGGTTAAAGGCATATATGCGTGGGTTATTAGACGCGTGGATCCATCTTGCGCACGTTTACGCACGGTACGTAATCCCCATTGGCTCAGTTATAAGTAGCGATCGCAAACTGTCCCCACTTCCGAATACCCGAGTAAAAAATGCATAAAAAATAGTCGCGTTCGGAATGTTTGTACTAGTCGAATGGAGATCCATCAGAGATGTTTACGAGCGAAAATATCACGTAACACGCTTAACCGCAAATACTTCAAAGCGCCGCTGTTTGATGTCTTAGGTGACAGCGTGAGAAATTCTTGCTGCATGCAATTTCATAAGAAGGCCCGTGTTCAGATATTTCGAAGCACCGCTCTTCGATCGATCCAACACATATCGTGAGTTTACCTCGAGAGATTACGGTGGAGTCGAGTTGGAATTTGCTGACTACCCTTTATAACCCACGCATATTATATGCCTTTAACGTAGAGTATATAAATGCTTGTACTGTGTACTTTTCATTGATACATAATTTAATTGTTAGCACAATCCGATTACGACTTCCGTGACATAGAAAATTAACATGATTGAAATGTCCCAAGCAGCATAGTTTGTTGTCATGTATATACTGTGGCATAGGCGTAGGAGTCGGGGGCTGGTGGGTTGCAGCCCCCTGGAATCTTTAAAACGGCCATATAGTGAGCAGAAAACATCCAACATTCGGGCAAAGGCATGTCATATTCAGGCAATTTTTATCAATATCGTATTCGGGCGAAATAGTGTCACATTCCTGAAAAGGCATGTTATAGTAGGCAAAATCATGACATGCTCTGGAAAAGGCATAAGAAGTATAATATATTCAGGTGGTAAAATTGTGATATCCTTTTCTTTTTTTGCTTATCAGATGAAAATTGGGATGATGGTTTTGGGGCAAAGAGAGTCATCAGCCCCCCCTGGACAAATAAATGTGCTCCTACGCCCATGTTTTGTGGCCTAACAGCGGTCTTTATACGTACTTTAAAATTAGGCTAAATCCATGCGCAAGAAATGCATGTATCATTCCGTCTCTAACCTAATTTGATTACCGATATGGTTGCCATAGCTACCAATCCATTTAAATGTCAAGTTTGAACAATAGACATGCATAATCCCGAGGCATTGTTAGTATTTTTATTATAAGAAAAATATAGAAGCCAACATGATCATAGTTATTTTTGTAATGATTGATTTGTATTCCTTAGGCATATTATAAAATGAATAACTATGCCAACATTCTCATACTAATCTCATTCTATTCTATAATGTATGTCACTATTGTAATTTTGTTTTCGACAAAATATATATTTCCCCACGAAGCAGTGTCTGTGAAGGCCCCGAATAAATCCATCACGTGGCCTACATCAACGAATCCCTCTGACCATACAGGCGCCCTTCAAGGTACACTAGATGATGTTGGGGTCATGTGTATTTTGACAAAGTCCTGGGACTATCTACGCGGATGAAGTAACATTAGAAGGACACAGGACCCCTCTCCTCATGGGGGCTAACATTATGCAGTTTTACCCAAGAGGCGCAGTGTGCAGTATTCTGTATTCGGAACAAATCTATCACGTGGCCTATATCAAGACTTCCTCTGACCATACAGGCGCCCTACAAGGTTCACTAGACGATATTGGACCCCTTTCTTATCTCTCATATCTGTTTAGCCTATATGCTTGTTGACAGAGTCTTGGAACTATCTTCCTGGAAGTGGAGTAGCATACTTATGTGGGTCTTAGAAGGAAAATTGCCTCTCTCCTCGTTCAGGCTAACATCTCCAAAAGGCGCTGTTTGCAGTATTGGTATGCCGAACAAATCTATCGCGTGGCTGCATCAAAGAATTCCTCTTACCACAATGACGCCCTGCAAAGTACACGAGACGATGTTGGTCCTCATCTCTCGTATCCCTCCTACCTTCTGAGTCTACTTTGTTTTTTTTACAACGTCCTGGAACTCTAAGCGAATATGAGAGTGGCATTTGTGGGTCTTAGTAGGGCAAAGGCTGGGCCCCACTTATCTTATTAGCTTGCATTCTCACGCTTGCCATTTTTTTTTCTTGAAAGTTGAAAATGTATACTTCCGGAAAGATACATGGTAAAAACCAGTGCCGAAGCGTGGACGTAGCGTGGTCGGACTGACTGTAGGCGCACCATTTATTTTGGGGGACACAACTAGATAATGTTAGACCCGTCTGTTTCAACTCTTCCTTCTCAGTCTATGTGTTTGCAAAGTCCAAGAACGCTTGGCGGATGTATAGGATTATTGGACCACTTTATCATCCCTCAAACCTTCTGAGTCTACAATGTTTACAAAGTCCTAGAACGCTTTTTGGATAGAGTGGCATATGTCAGTTTTAGAAGCACACAAGGCCCCACTCACCTTGGGAGCTCAGTAACATTTTCACACTTGCAACTTGTTTTTCTCACCTTGGGAGCTCATACCCAAAACGTGTTTTTCTTGTAAGTTGAAAATGTATACTTCCAGAATGATACGTGGAAAACAGTGGCGTAGAGCGATCATACTGATAGAGGGAACACCAATTACTGGGAGGACACAAACGAACACAAGAGGGTGTTGGTCTATAGTGTACTTTACAAAGTCCAAGAACTCTAGGCGTATATTATAGAGGCATATTGGAACCATTAATTTCTCATCCCTCCAACCAGCCCACCATATATTGTGCACCTTCTTACTGGAAGGAGGAGTGGTATAAGTGGGTCTTAGTAGGACACAAGGCCTCGCCCACCTTGGGAGCTAAATATTCTCATACTCTCCAATTTGTTTTCTTTCTTGAAAATGTATACTTCCGGAAGAATACATGAAAAAACGTCTTCCCGAACAAAGAACATCGTGCGCTCTATAATAAATATCACTGAATGACACTGATACCCTGAACAGTGCGTACGGCAATGGCGTAGCGCTGAGAGGCATGGGGGTACTTGGACCGGCACTTGCCCCACAAATTTTGATGAGAACAATACAACAATCATGAGGGGAAACATTGTATAAATAAAGAATATATTTAAAGAGTGTGCCCCTATAACATGCGTGCCGACCCCCTCCCCCCCCCCCCCCTCCCCCCCTCCCCCCCAACCTGTCCGACGACACTACGCCACCGATGCATCGTGTGCTACTAAGGTCATCAATTTCATCTCTCATGTTTTCTGGAACTCATTTTGCAAAGTAGTGAAACCAAAGCGGGTGTTTTGGTGTACATGTGGGTTTTAGTAGGGCATAGGGCCCCTCCATCATGTCCATGTGTACGTGGCTATGTTTAAGCCCGCAGAGAACATACACATACAGATAGAGTTCCATGCGAACACTCATCGGGCGTAGTTACGGGTGATGGGGGGGGGGGGGGGGGGCAGGGGTAGCACGTGCCACCCAAAACTTGCGCGCGCGCTTTCCAATCGGTAGATCCCAAGTTCGAACCCAGCCCACTCCGTTTGCTTTTAGAATGTTTAGCATTGCTGCTCTCTACCCTAGGTATATAAATGGGTACCTGGTCGGGTGAAAATTAGCCTGGTGCACCTATATATATGATTTACCGCGGCTAGTATGCTCTCCGGGGAGTTGAGAATGTGTGCAATATAATTATGCGGGTCTGAACTGTACCAAATGACCAGGGATAAATAATAATAATGAAGGCGCTTTTAATAGAGCCTCTTCTGCATTAGGCACTATATACAAATACATTATATTATCATTATCATTATTATTTCCTCTTTCGGTCACCCCTTTCAACCCGGCCTAGGTTCTCCCTTGCTACGCCACGAGTTTAGTCGATGATATAGACTATTGCCCCGGGCGATAATGGTTTAGTGTATATAGAGATGTATTGAATGACTTGTACATGTTCATACTAATATATCAATGAGCTTCATCACTCATTAAACATATGCTCCAGAGTACATGGAGTAGGCACCCTTCTTTTTTTCTTTTTGGCGAAACACAAGAATGATCAATTAGGCATAGTGGTCCAGATACATGGCACCCCATTGATAAATGTATTAGACAGTCAGTTTCATTATCAACCTTTAAAACTAAGTTAAAAAGGACATTGTTAACAGTATACATGCTCCCAAATGAATAGCCACAACAGCCGGTATTGTGTCACTAAATGGTATTTTATGATGCGCTTTTTAGATTGACATGTTAAGAGTGTGGGATCGGGAGGGGGGTGGGGGGAGGGGGTTGAGGGTGCTCTTTGTAATTGTAAATTCTTTGTATTTAATTTTACAGCATTTAGTTTACGGTAACTACTTTCATAAATAAATAGAATATGTTTACGTTTTGTATAATTTAACAGGGTCCTTACTGACAAGCTTATATGCTTTTAAAGGGCCCTAACCATTATCGACTTTATTTATATCATTTTGTAATGCATGTATCATTGCTGTATATATTTGTGTGTTTTTAATGGTTGAATAAATTCAAATCAAATTCAAATCAAATCAAATAAGCATTCTGGAACGCTTTTCGCTTGTAGTCAATTTAAATGGACAGTAGTTGATACAATCATATATAAATTGAAATTGAAATTTAAAAAGGTTTTATTTTAGTGCTATATTATTTAAAATGTTCACCCTTTTTTCACTAGGTAACGATTTGTTTTTGTTTCCATGAAATTACCACAGGTCATTATTACGAATATTACAATGATGCTGGTATAATAACGACTGAAATCTGAAATATCGTTTTCGAAACGTTTTATGAATTTAATGGACCACTTTAACTCACGCTTGTCAACCCTACCTGATAAGCAATATCTCTTGTAAAGGTGTAAGGTGAAATAAATGGCTCTTTGAAAACATGATAGGGGAAATGTCATTATTGTTTCGTGTTTGTTTTTAATCATACCTACATAAAAATGCAAATTTATATTCATGAAAAACTTTTTGTCTGAAAAGAAGAAAACACGCCGTAGTTGTTGTTATTGTACTGCTTGTACTGCATCAATGTTAATACCAGGGCATTATCCAGTTGTTCCTGATAAATGTCCATTACGTTTCACCCAAGTTAGAAAATATCCGCTTCTCAGGCCTGAGGAGAGGTTGAGAGATTCGTGCCTCTCGTAGAATTTTATCACCGTTTACACCGTTCTTATCGGTTTACTGCGTGTAACCGGAGGAGATTATCTCTATAAATACCACTAGGTCTCGGGGGCAGTTAACAGGGCATAGAATGTTGACGAAAGCTATTAAAATGGTTGAGTTGATTTCCACCGTGGTGGAGATCACGGCTAACTTAGTGAAACGTAATGCATACATACAAGTAAAGAATAATTCATGATTTTTACTGATGTTATCATTTTACTGAGATAATCGTGAATTTATTCGCGTGGGTGTAAGACAGGATTTCACAGTTCGTTCAGGATATACGCACTAATGACTAGTTTAGCAGTAATTTACATAAACACTAACAAAACAAGCTTAGTATACACGGTTAGTACTAATACGAAGATTGAGCGCAGTTCTTCTTCTCATTTTGTTCCATGCATGCAAAGTTATTACGAAAGTGACTGCATTTGCGATGATTTCTTTGTATGTCGTGCATAGGCAGGGGGCAACATGCAGGGAATCTTATGATATTTATGTTTCTGTTTGTCTCCCCTGCTGAAACTATTTGCGTGGTCAGAATGCTAGTGTTCCCAGCGATATAAGTAAATTATCCGTTGACAAGAGATATATCCCCTCTCCTCACTTGATCCACCTGTTATTATAAAAGTACATGTCCAATGTATCTTTACTAATTGGTGTGCCTCTCTCGTGTACCCCCCCCCCCCCCCCCTCTCCCCAACCTCACACCATATCTCTCTTCCGATCACTCTCTCACACAAACATAATATTAATAATATTATACACAAACGCGCGCACGCACACACGCACACACACATACACATGTACACATACACATACGTACACATGCACACAAGCATACACATACATTCCTTGTTTTAAGTCTATTTCTCTGTCTTCCTTTATGTCTCATTGCCCATTCCCCTCTCGTTATCATCAGACTGGACACGACTGACTGTGTTACCGGACAGCATGCACGTAACTACATGCCAAGGGCGAAATCAACGTTTATTTTGGACAATATAGGTCAGGCGTGATCAAATACCACAAGATTTACTTACACCTAGTTTCCATACTAAGTATCATAGCCCTAGGAAAGGTCTTCGGACAGTGATATCATTCTTCACCGTAACAGGTTTCCGCCAACCTTTATCCAGATCGTAATATGGTAGGGGTATGTTGATCACACGTCCACTGTTTGTCTTGTATGTGGACTGGAGCATGGTGACGTCACGATTCAAGCGTTCTCATCACGCCGTCCTGTAAAGTACAATATTATATTTGTTTTAGGGCGGCATATCGGGAGTTTTTTTTTCAACATCAATTGTTTCGATTGAACGTCCACTACATGTCTTGTATGTGGACTGGAGCATGGTGACGTCACGATGCAAGCGCTCTCATCACGCCGTCCTGTAAAGTACGATATTTTATAATGTTCTAGGGCGGCATATCGGGAATTCTTTTTGCAACATCAATTGTTTCGTTTTTGATCGAACGTCCACTGCATGTCTTGTATGTGGACTGGAACATGGTGACGTCATATTTCAAGCGCTCTCACCACGCCGTCTTGTCCAGTCCCAGATTCTAGGACGGTAGATCGGGAAGTTTGTCCAACATCAGTTGTTTCTTTTTGTTCGATCACACGTCCACTATTTGAGTTGTATGTGGACTGGAACATGAATACGTCACGGTTCAAGCGCTCTCATTACGTCGTCATGTCCAGTACGGTAGATCGTTTTCCCCTAGAGTATCCCGATATAGTTCATGAAGACCTTTCAGTAAAACGTTTGCATACAAATATACCAGGAATTATACACAGCATAGATTGCTAAAGATTGCACACTCCGTTTTCGGTTCTTTTTCTCACAAATGAAATTAAACGCCTCATAGAAAATAAAGAGGGAACGACAGCAAAGCATGGCAGACGGGAAATATGTTTCTATCAGACCTCGCGGATTGGTAGTTGGTAATAGAGTCTTGATGGAGATACATTTTAAACGACGATTCCTTTCTAAAAATCTATCAAGGGATCCTTTGTTGTGTTATGAATACAATAACTTTCTGTCCTTTACCTTTAGATTTCCATGGCGCTATCAATATTTTATCGGCGAGATGCATCACGCGCTCGCTGGTAAATGACATTTTGCAGAAATCATTCGGCCGATGATGAGCTGGGAACAACCGTACGGTGGTCGGCTGACAGACAGAAGGGCGCTATGTCACATTTTAAACCAATAAGAGATAATCAGGATGAAAGTTTTGAAGGTCGTGTAATCAACAATGGCAGTTCTCATTGAGTGTTTGGGGGGTATTCCCTAATACAAATCTGGAAATGTTGATTCACATAGAGAAGGTTCCGACCCACAAGATGGTACGCGGATCTAAATTTAGCCAAACAAATCGACCTAACGTCCTTCTTACTCTTACCCGAAGAACTATTATCGCTGAACAAAGGAGGTAGCTAGAAATTTGCTGGATAGGATAAGAGACAGAGAGGTGTGGAGATGGATGAGAGAACGAGTCCAATGAGTTGTGTAAGGGGGGAAGTATGTGAGCGGAAGCGAAAATGAGCAACACAACAGCAATACGATGGTTAAAGATATTACGAAACATAATAAATGTAATATAGAGGGGGGGAGTAGATATTGGGAAAATGGTATATAACTAGAGAATGTGGGAGAGAATGACTGGCAAAGAAGACAACGAAGTGGAGAGAGATAGGGATTTAGGAATAGAGAGCTAGAGAATGACAATATCATAGTAAAGGACATGTCAGATCAATATTAATGTATTGAGAGTGAGGGAGAATAGAGCAAAGGAGGACATTGGGCAAATTGGTAAAATAATAATGGAATTTTATTCACAAACGAAATGTCACATTCGCAGCTACAAGCTGAATTGCAGTGGTATGTAACAAAAAATGCAACGATATTATTTTAGAAACATCAAAACATCTAAATCATGGGTGACAGAGAATTCAGGAGGGAGGGCGATAAAGATAACTCAGCGGCAGCGCAGCGGCATTAATATAGAGCTGGCGAGATGGGACAGAAGAGCTAGATTTGAGGATTGTGCGATCCAAATCATTTATTAACGAAGCGACATCTTCCAAGGCGATCTTGCTCATCAAAAGTACACAAGTCTGAGAAAATATCGAGGAATGCATTTGCATGCGCCAAATGTTTTTCAGAATGGAAGTAAATAGTAGCGCGGCGATTGAGAAGCGAATATTCGACACACTTCTTCACTTCCAAGCTCACCATCAATCTTTCCATCTCATCTTAAGAATAAGGATGAATTTCATTTCTTGCCCTAATTAAGTGCCTCGAGAGATTCCGGCAGGCTATTATGCGCGGTCCTCGTTTATTATAGCCCCTTGAAGAAAGATCGTCCGAAATCATAAAAGCAATCGTACAAAATAATGCTCGCAGCTCCGCTGGTTTGTATGCGTCTCTTGCGTAATGGAAACGGATCTTATACTCATGATAATGTGAAAATGTGATTAAACCTTCCTGAAAATTAATAATTTTGCTTTCCTTAATGTATTACCAAGAAAAGTATTCGGCTAATTTGAAACCTTTTGGATGGGTCTTCGCTAATGCACATTTAGTGTATACATGAATAACGTTCTTGTGGTATCGATATTTCGTAACATGTTGAACAAGCAGGAGGAGGGGTGACGTAGCGAGACGGAGGGGGTGGAGGGGGGGGGGGGGGGGGGTTGGCATTGTCACCCTTAAATAACTATTACTCTCTCCCTTAAATGCCACACCATGAGGAGAACAAAATAAGTACATACTTATAATATTAAATGTTATCGAGCATGGGGGTGCTACACCGCGGGTCGCCATTTTTAAGTAGGCTAGTTTGGGCGCGTTGCACCGAATCAGTGCGTATAACGCATCGTGCGCAAGCCTGCATCGCGCTTAAATCATGCATTTTCGTGACGTCATCGGGGGTAGATGTGAACATGTTGTCTTTTATAACATTAAAGGTCGCCATGTGGGGAGATGTAGAGGGCGGTCTGAATATTCAAGACTATGCTAGTTCCCTGATAGCAGACTGACGTCTTTATGACGTCTTAATTTGGTCGTAAACTGGTAAACACGTCATATGTCGTACAAACGATCAGAATACGACGTCATTATGACGTATTTTAAAGACCATTTTTGACATGATGACTTATGTCGTATAAAAGACGTAAAATTGACGTCATTATAACATCTTTAAACGACCATTTTTCCACTATTTATTTTTGTCGTAGGAAAGACGTAAAAACGATGTCATTATAACGTCGTTCAAAGACCATTTTTAAGAATGTATTATTGTCGTATAGAAGACATGATAACGACGTCTTAATAATGTCGTTTAAAGACCATTTTTGCCATACGGGTTTATATCGTATCAATAACGCTATAAAGACGTAAGTTTGACGTCTTTTCAAGACCAATTTTTTGCCATCATTTTTTGTCGTATGGACGCCCTTTTTACGACGTTAATGTGACGTATTTCAAAGACCATATTCCAATTGTTTTTTGTCGTATGGAAGGACGTAAAAATTACGTTAATATTACGTCATTTAAAGATCACTTTTTCAGTATTTATTTTTGTCGTATAGAAGACGTAACAACGACGTCTTTATGATGTCTTTGAAAGACTATTTTGCCATCATTTTTTGTCGTATGGACGACCACTTTACGACGTCATTTTGAAGTCTTTTCAAGACTAGTTTTTTGCCATCATTTTTTGTCGTATGGACGACCTTTTTACTACGTCATTTTGACGTCTTTCAAAGACCATTTTTATCACTATTTATTTTGTCATAAAAACGTCTAAAAATTGACGTCTTGATGATGTCTTTTAAAGACTATTTTTGCCATTATGGTTTGTGTCGTACGACGACGTTAATACGACGTCATTATGATGTGTTTTCAAGACTAGTTTTTGCCATCATTTATTGTCGTATGGACGACCTTTTTACAACGTCATTGTGATGTCTTTCGAAGACCATTTTTTCCAATGCTTTTTCGTCATATTAAGGATGTAAAAACGACGTCATTATCACGTCATTAAAAGATTATTTTTAAGTATTTATTTTGTAGTATAAAATACGTTATAACGACGTCTTTATGATATCTTTGAAAGTCCATTTTTGCAATTAAGGTTTGTGTCCTACGGACAACATTATTAAGACGTCATTTTGACGTCTTTTCAAGACTATTGTTTGCCATCATTTTTTGTCGTATGGACGACCACTTTACGACGTCATTTTGAAGTCTTTTCAAGACTATTTTTTTTGCCATCATTTTTTGTCGTATGGACGAACTTTTTACTACGTCATGTTGACGTCTTTCAAAGACCATTTTTTCACTATTTATTTTGTCATAAAAAAGTCTTAAAATTGACGTCTTCATGATGTCTTTTAGAGACTATTTTTGCCATTACGGTTAGTGTCGTACGACGACGTTAATATGACGTCATTATGATGTATTTTCAAGACTAGTTTTTGCCATCATTTAATGTCGTATGGACGACCTTTTTACAACGTCATTGTGACGTCTTTCAAAGACCATTTTTCCAATGCTTTTTCGTCATATTAAGAATGTAAAAACGACGTCATTATCACGTCATTAAAAGAAAATTTTTAAGTATTTATTTTGTAGTATTAAAATGCTTTATAATGACGTCTTTATAATGTCTTTGAAAGGACCATTTTTGCCATTAAGGTTTGTGTCGTACGCACGACATGACGTCTTTACAGGACTAGTTTTTGCCATCATTTTTTGTCGTATGAACGACCTCATTACGTCATTGTGACGTCTTTTAAAAAACATTTTTTCCAATTATTTTTTGTCGTATAAACGACGTTATTACAACGTGATTATGACGTCTTTCAAAGACATTTAAACAATTATTTTTGGCGTATGGACGACCTTTTTATGACGTCAATAAGACGTCTTTATGTCGTCTAAATGGCGTAATTTATGGTACAAATTGACGTCTTCAAGACGTCTTCAAGACGCCTTTTCGGAAAAAGATACGTCAGTATCACGTCAAAATATGACGTCTATATGACGGTAAACGCGGGTGCAAAATCTTCACTTTTTGACGTGAATTTACGACGTCTTAAAGACGACGTACACAAGGTGGAAATGACGTCAAATCCAGACGTAAAAATCGCGTCTTCTATTGACCAATAAGACGTCTTTATGTTGTCTAAATGGCGTAATTTATGGTACAAATTGACGTCTTCAAGATGTCGTAAAGACGCCTTTTCGGAAAAAGATACCTCATTATCACGTCAAAATATGACGTCTATATGACGGTAAACGCGGGTGCAAAATCTTCACTTTTTGACGTGAATTTATGACGTCTTTAAGACGCCGTACACGACGTGAAAATCACGTCAAATCCAGACGTAAAAATCACGTCTTATATTGACCAATAAGACGTCTTTATGTCGTCTTAATAACGTAATTAATGGAACAAATTGACGACTTAAAGACGTCATAAAGACGCCTTTTCGGATAAAAATACGTCATTATCACGTCAAAATATGACGTCTATATCACGGTAAACGCGGGTGCAAAATCTTCACTTTTTGACGTGAATTTACGACGTCTTAAAGACGACGTACACAAGGTGGAAATGACGTCAAATCCAGACGTAAAAAGCACGTCTTATATTGACCAATAAGACGTCTTTATGTCGTCTAAATGGCGTAATTTATGGTACAAATTGACGTCTTAAAGACGTTGTAAAGACGCCTTTTCGGGGAAAAATACGTCATTATCACGTCAAAATATGACGTCTATATGACGGTAAACGCGGGTGCAAAATCTTCACTTTTTGACGTGAATTTACGACGTCTTGCAGACGACGTACATAAGGTGGAAATGACGTCAAATCCAGACGTAAAAATCACGTCGTATATTGACCAATAAGACGTCTTTATGTCGTCTAAATGGCGTAATTTATGGTACAAATTGACGTCTTCAAGACGTCGTAAAGACGCCTTTTCGAAAAAAACACACGTCATTTTCACGTCAAAATATGACGTCTATATGACGGTAAACGCGGGTGCAAAATCTTCACTTTTTGACGTGAATTTAAGACGTCTTTAAGACGACGTGCACGACGAAAAACGACGTAAATTTGACGTCATTTTTTACCAGTGTTTGCTATCAGGGATTCATTATTGGCTGTAGGCCATGTTGTTGGATCATACATAAGCCATATATGGTTTATGTTGGAACTGTGTATGACACTAAACACAATATTTATGTGGGAGTGGTGCATATTTATTAGTGCGTCAATTATTTGCTTTCTTCGTGAAAAATATATCAAATCATAACACGCTTTCCCAGATGCAGTTAATCTTAAGCCCGAATTTCCTATCTAGGTATGCACCAGATTGCACAATTTCAAATTCATAAATGCAAAATCTTTCTTACCGTGGGAGGGGGATACCCCCTCCCAAACCCTCCCCCTCCCTCCCTGCCCCAGCCCTCAGGCGCTTCGCTCCATCGGGACTCATTATTGGCAGTGTGTTGTTGGATCATACATAATGTTGCATAATTATGGTTTATGTTGTGTTGTGTGTGTGTGTTTTGGGGTACATATTTATTAGTGTGTCAATTATTTGTTTTCTACGTGAAAAATATATTAAAACTTTCTGGTCGATCAAATCATATCACGCTTTCCCAAATACAGCCGAATTTCCTATCTAGGTATGCATCAGATTGCACAATTTCAAGTCCAAAAATGCAAAAACTCCCTACCGTGGGAGGGGGGACACCCCCCTCCCACACCCTCCCCCCGCTCAGTCGCTTCGCTCCCTCGCAATGTCTCACTCTCACCTCTGGCTCAAACTTGGCAACCCAGAGTGTGGTTGGGCATGAGCCCCTATACACACCAAAATTGTGAGCCCCCTTGGGGTTTTGCCCCCCCCCCCCCCCCCCCCCAATCCAAAACTGCTTCCGGCGCGCCTGCCTCTGACCTAATAAAACAAATATGCAATTTAGCTGATTATCTGTATAATGCTAATTCTACAACAAATTTTCAATGTTGCCAAGGTAACATTGCTAAATTATCTAAAGAAACCTTTAAGCACATGAGAAAAAACAAACAAATATTGGACTGTCTACAACCTATTATCGCCTACAGGAATAATTCATCATCGATTATAAACGAAAGTATCAAAGTGGAAATAACCCAATGATGCCAGGGTGGTAATATTGCTAGATTTCCTAAAGAATCCCTTTAGAACATGAGTAAAAACAAACAAACAAATATTGGACTTATGAACGTCTACAACATAATAGGATCGCCTACAGGAATAATTCATGATCGATTATAAACGATCGTATCAAAGTGGAAATAACCCAATGATCCCAAGGTGGTAATATTGCTAAATTTTCTAAAGAAACCTTTTAGAACATGAATAACAAAAGAAAATACAGTAGGACTTATGATTAACGTCTTCATGTCTAATGGATACAGGATTCATTCATGATCGATTATAAACAACCGCATTAGAGTGCAAAGTAAAATTCCAATTTTTATAACTATTTACATTGAAAACATTGTTATTATGATCTTGTTTTTGCAGATATTAAAACTAATATCAATACCAACCTGTTTTTAATATTTTTAACATGATTTGCAAATTAATTATTTAGGCATCAACTCTTTGAAATACTAAACAGTCAATACTAACCATTTAAATCTCACATACTAAGAAGCGGGATATATATACGGAACCTATACGACAATTGATCAGTAAGGTGTTAGACGTAGGTTATAGGATAGGTTTAGGATTTAGGAATAGGATAGGATTATGTGTTACATGTTATAAAAGAGTTGACTGTGGAATATACTACAAGACAATAACCATCTCAATTTTTAAATTATTAATAATTAATAATGTAAAAATCGCTTCAAAATATGACGTCAATACGACGTCTTTTCGTCATAAAAAGACGTCGTTAGCACGTCAAAATATGACGTCTATATGTCGTGAAACGCGGGTGCAAAATCTTCATTTTTTGACGTGAATTCATGACGTCTTTAAGACGACGTACATGACTTGAAAATCACGTCAAATCAATACGTAAAAATCACGTCTTATATTGACCAATAAGACGTCTTTATGTCGTCTTAATAACGTAATTAATGGTACAAATTGACGACTTAAAGACGTCATAAAGACGCCTTTTCGGAAAAAATACGTCAATATCACGTCAAAATATGACGTCGATATCACGGTAAACGCGGGTGCAAAATCTTTACTTTTTTACGTTAATTTACGACGTCTTAAAGACGACGTACACAAGGTGAAAATCACGTCAAATCCAGACGTAAAAATCACGTCTTATTTTGACCAATACGACGTCTTTATGTCGTCCTAATAACGTAATTAATGGTACAAATTGACGACTTAAAGACGTCATAAAGACGCCTTTTTGGAAAAAAAATACGTCAATATCACGTCAAAATATGACGTCGATATCACGGTAAACGCGGGTGCAAAATCTTCACTTTTTGACGTTAATTTAAGACGTCGTTAAGACGACGTACCCGACGTAAAATGACGTAAATTTGACGTAATTTTTACCAGTGTCTGCTATCAGGGTTTGTGCACACTGCATATGTCATGTTATGTTATGATATGGTTTGTTATGTTATGTATGTTATAATACTACAGTGTGTTTCAGGGAAAAAAAGCGTAACCCAATTCTTCTAACAAAGCACAATAAATATGAACATATCATGATAAATGTGCATAGATCAATTTGTCGTTTTTCATTTGATACGAAATATGTAATGGCATTGAGATTCATCAACGAATGTGAATGTTTTAAAATGAGAAATGTCAAATGCATTTTTTGCACAGCTGCAGCAGTTATGTGTCGTGCATTTGCGGTCTAAATAATATGAAAATCTAAAAGTATGTTCTGTATTCATCATTTAACATTAATGCAACTTGAAATACGATTGCAGTCCAATAATCAAACCCATTGACTGTCCATAACGCCTTATCTTTGGTGGGATGACAAACACATTCGTCCTCGTTTTTAAGGTCAGACTCTCCCACATATCCCTCCCTCACATTCTAACATTCTTCCGAATGCACCACTTGGTGAAAACATATCCCGATCATCAGAAGAATGATGATGACCTTTCATAGCAACCGGAGACTACAAGGCCGAGTTGCATGGTCAGGATAGGGACTGGATTCAAGTAAAGCCCGGCGCAGACAGAGCCGACTCCACCCGATCCGAATGGTTTTCAGTCAGGCTAGAGTCAGTTTCTCTCAGTCGGAGCCGATCCAACATGTTGAATCGGCCTCGAATGACCTCTGACTAGTACTTGACTGGAAAACCGGAGTCATGAGGCAATGCATACTGACATGACTGAGATAATCGGGCTGAAAACCAGTCGGATCGGGTCGAGTCGGCTCTGTCTGAGCCAGGCTTAATTTATCCACGTTTATTTTTGTGTTATTATTCTGATAATGAACACGACAATGTGACCAGAAAGACAAATCAAGCAGAAAGAGGTCCAATGAATGACTATTCATTGCCACGACTGAGTGTTGATCAATAATTCACAATCTCGTGCGCGAAGCAGTCGTGACATTGTTGATTTCAAATGGATGGTGTTTGATGATCACTAGCTAAATCACCACAGATGGGGTATCATATTATGAAAAAAAACATAGATTATCAATAACATGTAATAATATGATAAAATTATATACTATGTTATATTATTTCAAAAGATATCGCTGGGAAGAGTTTGGTCCCGTTTTTTTATTTAAAGAAAGACACTCTATTATAGTATGCTCGTAGATTATACTAGCATTGTGTATTTGTCACCATGTGCAAGGCATTCCCAAGATGGCACCGCGTATGTGTCTGTACTGAACGTATCTGAACCACCTTTAACATTCAACACAGTGTGGTCGTTTCCTTTAAAGGGATCTGGTAACATTGTGCAAATCTTTAAAAATCCAATCGAAATTCTAGCGGTTCCCTCATTCATTATTGTATTCGTATTAACAAATGACATGATAGAGTCAAGGAACAGGTTTCGGTTTTCGAATGTCTCTTTTGTTAAAAAGATATTTGCGATTTAAGTGGTCAGATGTTAAAGTTAAACTATCCACTGGATAGTCGTAACCGTGTACACAGTCAGTGCAATTGTGAACATCACTTTGCATTTTTTGTTCATTACTCGGCCATATAACGTCCATTTAACTTGACATTTTCACACAGTACCCAGTGGACATATCAAATAACACCAAAGTACATTGTATCAACCGTCTCTTCGCGCACGTGCCTACAAAGTTACTAGATCACTTTCAGCAAGCCCCCCCCCCCCCCCCCCCCCCCCGACAGAAGATCGAGTAGGAATCCCGGCTAAGCTGACATGGTGTGAAAGAATTTGGCTAGGCAGCATGGTGGTTCCGGGCTTTACGAAGACGTTTCTCATTCATAATTGATGGCGGAACAACTCACCAAGGATTAGGAACATGACGATGATGATATGGAACAAAATACGAGGGGTTCATGAGGGGGGCTGTGACGCACCTCCTGCGCTCTAGGCCAATGGCGTACCTGCACGGGTCGACCCTTACCTATGAGAGGGGAGCATGAGGGGGGCTGTGTCGCACCTCCTGCGCTCTAGGCGAATGGCGTACCTACACGGGTCGACCCATACCTAGAAGGGGGGGGGGGGGGGCATAGACAGGACAAAGATAGAGCATGCGCAATTGTTGTATAATTGATTTTGTTTTAATTGATAAACAATGATATTGGAATATGTAGGGGCTTTCTTCTCTTAACCAGTTCGATCATAAATTATACAATAATTGGAGACAAACGCTTTATTCAACGACCTCGCAGGGTGACAAGGGGAAAGGCATTCTCCGCGTAGGGGTGGGGGGGGGGGGGGGGGGTATGGGTTAATGATAATATAGTTATTATTGGCATGATATAGGCACGAACATGATTGAGCATCTCTTTCATGTTTAACTGGTCAGCCAATGAAGTCTTTACCAGACATACAAAGTTACTCAATCCTAAAATATCTTTGAGAAAACTGTATCACCTTTATCACGATGTATATACACAACGATATCCATTTTTGCTCAGTATAACTCCTTGAGTGCCAAACTCGCATTTTTGTGAGTTAAAATACACACAAATGCCATAGAGCATTAAAACCCCTGGTACTTTAAGAGTTAATTTGATTCCGCTTCGTTGACGCAGAGGCAATTGGAAATCACTCAATTATTGATATATCTATTTGTATAGAACCTCGTTATAGAACATCACCTCACCTATTTTTCATGTATTGTTCGCAACATCATTGCATTCATTGCAATAATGCAGACAAACTGAAGACTATTTTCTGTCGATAGAAAAAATCATACGCACCTTATATTTGTTCACGTGTAAATGTATTAAAAGATACATTAAGACCTGTTTTCTGTCAATTCTTTTGGGTCAAATGAGGAACGACGCTCCAATTAAAAACAATTCGAGTCAACACTCGATTCCCTCGACTCATCATTACTTTTATTTAACTACCTAATGGCACTGCGTCTGTCATGTCTATGGAAGGCTAAACTGGACAACACATGCACAATGGGGGTGTTGCATAAGGAGCTTCGTTCGAACGGAAGTGAACAAAACATCAAACGAATCTTTGCGTTGAAATTGCAAATCAAAGAAAACTTTGCGTTTAAACACAAATCCATTGCAACAAAATAATGTGGGTTTGAGTCTCGCGCAAGTAGCGGTTGATATTCATCGCGACTCTTCGTTCGACCAAAGACTTTATATAAACGAGTGATTGGTTTGTTTGGCTCATTATTGTATGACTTTGACCCATGAGCATGGCCTTGTGCAAAGTTGCGCTTAAAACAAACAAAAAACTCAACTTTGCGTTTGATTCTCTGTATGCAATAGACAGTTGCTTTCAACATGTTCGATTGCACAGTTCCCTAAAATTATTCACTAAGTTGCAATTGAACCCATCTCAAACATTTCAAAGTTGAATGCAGCACCCCTCTGGTTAAATAAGCACAACCATTGTCGTACCCAGGATTTTTTTCAAGGGGGTGTTTTAGCTTCATCCAGCGGCGTAGTTAATGTGTGTTTGAATACATACAACAGTAAATTCTTCGCTAAAGCGGGGGGGGGGGGGGGGTGTATTTCAACCCAAACACCAGCCCCCCCCCCCCCCCCCCCCCCGGTTGCATATAGGAGCAACCATAATAATAACCACGGAACGTACCCATAGAATGACGTTTCGGTACAAAGCCATGTTCGTAACCATCTATCTATCTATTTGGACAAAGCCCTCCTCATGACATTTCCATTCACTTCTGTATCTAGCTATCCTGAGCCACGCGGCCGTTCCCATGTATGATGTTAGTTCTTCTCAGGTCTCTAGCTATCCTGGGCCATGCGGCCGTTCCCATGTATGATGTTAGTTCTTCTCTCCATCTTTTCTTCTGCCTTCCTCTTATTCTCTTCCCCTTCCTTGGCGATATTTCCAACTATTGTCCTGAAGTCTTGCTACATGCCCACCCCATCTCCACTTTGATTCCCTTACGAACAGTCTCCATTATGTCTTTATTATCTTATTACCTAATTGTGATTGATTTTGTCTCGCAGAGACAAATGCAACATTTTTCTCTCCATAGCTCGTTGAGTTGTCACAAGCTTCACGTAATAATCACCACATGATATGCCAATATTGACCTTCCATATGCATCCGCATTCTGTGATATTGCGTCCACAAACACCCTGTTATAATCCCACAAATCTCGGGGGAACAATATTTTGACCATCAAGAAAAAAAGACTCACAAACGACGCCAGCTCATGAATTATTGAAAGCTGCATAAAGCGAGCCTCTGTCACTCGAAGTCTCTTGTCACCTTGGTTTTTTATGTTGATCCCCCTTTTCTACCCCTATACTTTCTGTAAAGCTTAGGGGGGTTAAAACTTCCACAAGGATGATCCTATTGCTATGAACGTAATGTGATTGTCCATGTTGCTTCAAACTGTTAGCATTGGCTCATCATAATGAGTTGGTCAGTTTGGATGCGAACCTGGCTTATGAATAAAATCAATTACATGAATTAGGCGATGAATCAAAGGTCCGTCGTCCATCATCTGAGAGGATCGGTGCAATGGACAGAATATGTTTTATATATATTTACGTTCCTTGATTGATACTTTAATTTATTATTAACAAGTTCCATACGAGATTCTGAAACCGACATAAACAGTGTGCACCGGGTTCCCGTACATGCAGAATGGGTTAAAAATGTTTGGCGTATAATATTCCCAATTGAATGCAACGCCAACGTGTTAATAATAACAACAACAACAACATCATCATCCATCCTGTACAAGGGGGAAGTACCTACGGAGACAATGTAAATGTTAGTTTGTCACACTCTTGATTAAAGGTCCAGACTCGGTGTGAGAACAAGATTGGCAATGCGTTCCTGAATCAGTTGTGCAGGAACAAACTCGCGCTCCAACAATGACCCCGGCCATATGGCAGTGCGGCTCGTGTCGCACCATTTAGCATCGATACCGATGTAATCTGAACCCATAATAGGCGATGATGTTACCCATTTTCACTATCTTGAGGAGCATTTCCTTCCAAGGGGGTTCATCAGATGTAATGCCTACCTGCCAGCGAAGTAATGAGGTCCTATCTGCGTCTGGCATGTACCTATCAGTATCAAACGCTTTCACCTTTAATTTCTTCAAGTATGTTATATAAAATATGATGTGTTTGGTCCAAAGTACAGTGCATTGGTTAAAAAACGTTGACAAGGAATGATGTTATATCATTCTATATACCGCATATTTTTAGATCGGCGATAACGATGACATTCGAAAACGTAAAACATTATGCTCTGCTGCATGTTATGGATTAAAGCGTTTACACAGAACTGCATGTGATAATTGATTCAATTCCTGTTCTACTCTGCGTTCTAGTTTAGACGATTACAGTCATACGAAAAGGTAATAAACATTATGCTCTAGTGTTTGTACAGACTAATAAGAAGATTGCCGGACATGCATGTGTTGTCTTGTAAAAAGGTTGTAGTAACAGTATCATACTGAGATATACAGTCTGATTATGGTCTTAAAATAAAATAATTATTCCCTGAAATTTAATGAGGCATGAGATTAATCATGTTGTAATGTTCAGTGGAGTGAGAGTGAGGGGGAAGATACATACATACTATGTCGGTACTCGTGAGTCATTAATGTAAACATAACATTCCAAATCACATAATTCAGGGGCTAAAAAATGTTAGCTTATAGTTCCAAAAGGCAATAAATCCACTTTCCATACAAATTGAGTTAACGATATCAGTTCATTAATAAGCTACGAAGCTTTCTAGAAATCAAAATTGTTGAACAAATTTCCCAGTCAAAATCAAAATATGGAACATTCCATTGTTATAATCCCACAGGCATGTACTAAGTCGGACAATGAAACCCACTGACTTTTCTCCAAAGTTGGAAGAGTGGACTTAGCGCATTTTGGAATTAAACTCTTCAAAGTGTGATTGATATTTGACGACACCCACATAGACAGCAGGAGATGAGGCGTGAAAGAAACATTGTAGAATGGATGTGGGCGACACACGGAGGAGACAAAATGATATAGGTATCCGGAAAAAGAAGGGATACAAATGTATCTAAAACATAATGTAAATGTAAAGTTGAATGTCTTACTATATATGGAAGACGAGTCGATTTATATAATATACTAAAGGGATAGTACACCTCGTGTCAAACTGAATTGTAGGAACTCAATAGTGCGATATCATTAACAGACTATAGTTATAAATCAATCATGCTCAAATGCTACACAAACAAACAGATACGTTATATGTGGCTGTTTTCATTGTTTTTTGTTAACGCCGTTAACACAAAAATGTGCCCTATATAGACGCCTACCAATTGTAACTATGTATATTAACATATTATGATGTTCGGTTAAACTTATGATTTATTAGAGAGATCATCAAAAACAATTTAATTTTAGTATATTTTCGAGAACAAAATATGATCGCATTATAAATATTTGTTTTATATTAAGTTATCGAATACACTTTGGGGCCCAACATTTATTCCAATCAAATAATGATATATTATACAACTAACGAATGGGCTTCTTGTGATAGTCAAATCTATTACCGAGGTGGGCTCAAAATGATTATTACCCGAAGCGTAGCTGAGGGTAATAGTCATTTTGAGCCCACCGAGGTAATAGATTGCCTATCACAATCAAGCACATTCGTTAGTTGTTTTATATCACTCATCAATATCAGTGATTGTGTTCAGCTTATAGCAAAATAAGTGATAATCTCTGAATATTTCATAAAATCGCTTGTAAATTTTGATATAAAAATCAATCAACATTAAAGAAGCCAGTATGAGCCTCCAGAACCACGGCGCATCTAATGCGCTTAAAGTCATTGTTATTTTGCGCACACAATCACAAAGACGCAAAACTGAGTGCGCACCAACGCGCTGGCAGTTGCGCACATACGCGATGAATGCGTGCTAGCGCTCCCACGGATGTGCTTATTGGCTGTCTTGGCGTTCTTCTTCCCAGGGTGTTAGTTTTTACCAGCAATGTCAATCACGTGACTAGAACGTGTGCGCCATAGAGTACTGCACAAATTTGATCGCGTGTGCATTTTGCTTAAACACATGATCTATGGGACGAACGCGTAACGAGCTTTTAGTGTTAATTTTTTGCTAACAGCCCGATCACATGTTTGCGCGGGGATTGCGCGTGTTGTCCAAAAATATCATTTGTCAAATACAATGGTAAAACGATCTTATGAGGGATATAAATATATTTATATCCCTCATAAGATCGTTTTACCATTGTATTTGACAAATGATAGTTTTGGACAACACGCGCAATCCCCGCGCAATCACTTGACCGGGCTGTTAGCAAAAAATTAACACTAAAAGTTCGTTACGCGTTCGTCCCATAGATCATGTGTTTAAGCAAAATGCACACGCGATCAAATTTGTGCAGTGCTCTATGGCGCACACGTTCTAGTCACGTGATTGCCATTGCTGGTAAAAACTAACACCCTAGGAAGAAGAACGCCAAGACAGCCAATAAGCACATCCGTGGGAGCGTTAGCACGCATTCATTGCGTATGTGCGCAACTGCCAGCGCGTTGGTGCGCACTCGGTTTTGCGTCTTTGTGATTGTATGCGCAAAATAACAATGACTTTAAGCGTATTAGATGCGCCCAGGTTCTGGAGGCTCATCTGGCTTCATTAATGTCGATTGATTTTTATAACAAAATTTACAAGCGATTTTATGAAATATTCAAGAGATTTTCACTTATTTTGCTATAAGCTGAACACAATCACTGATATTGATGAGTGATATAAAACAACTAACGAATGTGCTTGATTGTGATAGGCAATCTATTACCTCGGTGGGCTCAAAATGACTATTACCCTCAGCTACGCTTCGGGTAATAATCATTTTGAGCCCACCTCGGTAATAGATTTGACTATCACAAGAAGCCCATTCGTTAGTTGTATAATATTACACTTCACATACTTTTTAATAAACTTCTCGCGATTATTTTTCATCTAAGTTACCTTTAAACGAGGATGCAGGGTCAAGTAATCCCCGTATTTCGATCAATAAATGAACAGATTGAATTTAAAGACCTTCGTTCCAATAAAATAATTTGACTTTTAAATAAATGCTCGTACAAATAAGAATTAATTTCGTAGCTCACTTTGGCTTATAAATTTGTCTTGTTATAATAGAAGTCTTTGTAAAGAAGTACCGGGATATATACAGTCGGCAAATCATTTTGACCAATTAGCTAAATAATTGATATAGCAGTTGTTGATATCCCCGCGCGTACTTGACTAATGAAATAAATCACATTCAGATATCATCGATGTGGATATACACACGAAAAGGGGTTCCGAGTGAGTGCTTATAATTACAGGGCCATATTTATATCTCTTCATCAATATTGTATGAGAGTGGAACCAAAGCGTTATAATGATATGCCTTTCTTTGCCTTGATTGTTTTTGTTCAAGGAGACCCAGGCTTAGTGGCGAACTACGTGGGTAGTGTTGTGGGGATTCGTGCCCCCCCCCCCTACATGCCCCCCCCCCCCCCCCCCAAAGCCCCACTCCACCTTTGTGGAGGAAAACATAATACATGAGACCACATGCACGTTTGCTCGCGCTTCTCCCCCCCCCCCCCCCCCCCCCCCGACCCCCACCACCTCCCTTGCAGGCTCTCCCACCTATTTGCGAAGTCTAGTTTCGCCTATTTTTGCATCAATGTATTATAATAATGGTATTTTATTCAACAAAATGTCACATTCACAGCTACAAGCTGAATTGCAGTGTCATTTGCAACACTATTTACAAACGAGGAATGTTAACCTCTTTACCATTACTATAGTGAGAGTAATTGTGGAACCAAAGCGTGATCTTTATACACGTATTTCGTATAATTATTGTCTCGGTCATATTTGTGAAGGGTTTTCCCAGGCGTAGTACCACTCCCAACCCCCTCCCCCCCCCCCCCCCCCCCCCCCCGCCGAAGTACACCAATCTCTGTGGGAATGTAGTAAGATGCCCGACCTCAGTCACTGGCCTTGTTGAGTGTTGATGCCCAATGTGCATTTAAGTATGCCTTTAATAGTTAATTTAATCTATATTCCCCAGAGTTCTGCATTGATGTGAAGGTCATCGTGCATGGCAGGTGCGAAAGTTAATTGTACTTTCTCAAATTCGACGTCTTCTGGATTTTCAGGTCTGTTTCATGTTGATTTATTTTGGTTACTCGTTTTTTTATTTGTTTTTATAAATCATTGTATTTCTGTCATAACTAGCAGAAAGAACATTAGATTCGCGTTAGCAATGGTATAATGTATCACACGCAAACACCCACAAATAGACATAAAACAACAACTCACACACACACATATACACACATACACGCATACAAACATAGAGAAGCATACAAAACGAATTTGCAAATGCTACTACCTTTAATATAAATGATACAGATTAATACATCAATTTAACTCAAAACAACTATAACAAAAGAAGTTAACATGTAACTTCATTAGCCCACATATATAGTAGTATAGTCCCGTACATATTACATGTATTGTATATCTATTATTATGCATTATTTAGTTTGTACGATGCAAATTGCACCATATGCATTGGTAATGACGAGGGTATTGTATATAAACTACATGCGATAGTAAGAGGTGAATTTGAAACAGCCAAACCGACACTCAATTGCATCGTGACCTCAAATAAATAATTGAAAAGGGCGTACACATCAGAATGGAACTCATTTCCTCACACAACGTTTTGAATTTTGATGGAAACGTCTTTTTAACAAAATCACGAACCTTTTCAAATTGTTTTTATATAAACACTAGACTTGAAATCTCTGACAAAATTGCCTCAATAAAAATCGATTTGTGCGTTTGTGCGTTGCACACACTGATCACATTTTGAGCACGCTCGGTAGCCTCTTTCCAGGCTGATCTATGAGTTTGTTGCACTCTCCTCCCGAAATGTCATATGAATAGAACAACATTACCTGAGGACACCTTGTTACTGTTCAAGGGTTTGTTTGATTGGAGTTACAATTATTATTTACAAAAGAGGCAATTTATTATGTCTAGCCAACTAATTTACCATTTCTCGTTAGTGATTAAGAAATACGTTGAATAAAGGAGTGGATTTTGCTCTGTTTATTAGATCACACTTGATTTCCTTCTTCATCATGTTCCTTTCATTTCCGTCACACTCATGTAGTTTGCGTTCGTCCTAAAAATGCTGCACGAGCCCACTATAGGACAGGCATTGATTTGTAATAAATTATTAACATTTCACGAGCCCACGAAGAGTTTGCTGCGATATTCGTCCGGGTTGCGATGACCTGTACGACACATTTACGTGCCGAAACTTCCTATGAAATGGCCTTGGCGAACCAGCAGTAAACTTAAAGAGGTACAGTGAACTGAAGGCACCGAATGTCGTTTAGTTGTTCTTTGGCGTGCGGGCAGTATATAGTCAGTCTGGCTTCTATAATTATTATTTCTACAACCTTTCTTGTTGTGCAATATTTCCTCCCAAATCAGAAATTAAAATGTAATCAAGGATCGATCGAATTTCCCTTGAACTTATATACAACCGCTTGGGATAATTATGATGGTGTCCTTCGGAATGTATTGTCTATAGAAAACCGATGAAATGTTTATTGAAATGTATTTCAGGAAGTGGGTTTTAAGGATATGACATTCGATGGCCGTGTGGTTTTACATTAATGTTCTAGGTTACACAAAATCATATTTATCTGGGTCAGTTCAAAGAATGGAGAAATTGGACAGCTAAGATTGGTTGTTATGTTTTACAATGGGTTATACATTTATTTCAGATTGAAAGCAAAAATGACAGAATATTTTACAAATTTTCTTTAAAAGCATCGTTTTTGTATTCATTTTGAATAACAATAGAAGCGAAAAGTGCGTATGTCGCTCATACGCAAGTTTTTTTTCAGTGAATTTAGTAAGTCTTTCCAGACAAAATGCCAAACTATCATCAATTTTATTTCTTTATGCGTCACTTTTGAGCTGTTTATTTAGTGTGTTTGTACATCTGTGTTTGTGATATTTATCCTTTTGATAGTGACACTGAAATCATGTCATCTTTTGACCCCTTGAGAGATCAGAAATGTACTGAAAGGGATACCCAGCTCAGAATGAAAACAAGCAGACACAACAAACAAACAGAATATATAGACATATCTTGATTCGATTTTTTTTTATGAAAGAAAGAATATATACATTTTAAAAAATCAATGCACAAATACAATCTAATAAACTTGCAGTTACAATAAATGATTAAAACGTCCCTCGGTGCACTTTTGTAACAGTTTCCGGTGATAATAACTATATTTCGAACGTCGATTTCACAGGGAAAAAACGCTCAATAAATCGAAACGTTCCAATACGCTGAACTGCATGACGTGTACAAAAATAGTATTTAATTTCCCCTTTATTCGTTTGTTTAAAAAAAACATAATTTTTCCAAATAGATGACGTTCAAGGGGATACTAATATTTAAAGGATCTAGTAACTTTGTTGACATGTGCAAAAAGTGATGAAGGGTTGATGCAATGTATATTGTTGTTAGCTCATATGTCCACGGGGTATTGTGTGCAAATTTCAAGTCAAATGGACATTGCATGGCCAAGTAATGAGCGAAAATGCAAAGTGATATTCACTAACTCACTGCACTCACTTTGTACACGGTTTATCTGAATAATTCGATCGTACATATCTTTGTAACGAAAGGGAAATTTGAAAAAACCGAAACCGGTCCCATGATTTTATTGTTAATACGAATACAACAAGGTATGAGGGAACCGCTAGAATAAAAATTTTATTTTGAGGATTTGGACAATGTTACAAACACACAAAAAACAAATATTCGATGTGTAGAAGAGAAATCTAAGAAATTCAAGCATAGTAAAAGGGTTTTAGAACGGGCTAATGTGTATGTGTTATGTTCTTAATTTCCATTAGAACAAATTGCATTTGTTTCCCTTTCCTTCAATCCTGCCATCAGTCCCTCATCCGATCGAGAAGAGAGGGGGCGTGGGGGGGGGGGGGGGGGGGGGGGGGGGGGGGGGGGGGGGGAGGGATGCAAAACTTCCCGAAGGGATGCGTTAATCGTCGCTCTAGAATGTTATTTAAGACATTATCAATAAACATGTTGAATCATTATCGCTGGGCTGTTAAAACCTCGTATCTCAAAAAAAACAAAATGTTCAGGAGAGCGAAAAAAAACATTCGTATTTTAACAAATTATGTGCGTAGGCTATGTTATTTGAACTTAAGACTATGTTTGATAATCAATTCGATATGAAATGGTTTAAATGCACGAAAAATAATTTGGAAGGCGGGAAATTGAGTTACGAGGTTTTCGCACTAAATCCTGAAATGAGATACGAGGTTTTCGAAAAGATGAATTTTGACATTTTTTTTTTAAGATAAAACAATTATGCAACTCATGTGGTTATTAGAAGATGAATTACACCTTAAACTTCACATTTATCCAAAAAAGTAATTTTCACCAAAATTTGAGATACGAGATTTTAACAGCCCAGCGACGTTTACCGCATAGCGGGGGCGGGGACTGCACCTTATCGAGAGAACACAACCATAGTCTAGCGAGGGGTGAAGATAGATATGTTTTTAATCCGGTGAAAACAAGAAAGTTGTTATTTCCTGCAAATGTAACTACAGCCCGCGGCAAAAAAAAAGTTGTGCTCGTATACCAATATTGATTATATATACTTCGATGTCCAAACAAGTTTAACGCTAAATCAATTATCCTCGCGGCAAATTCGGGATGAAATATATATACCTTCCTATCACGCATGGCGTCACAGATGAGCTTGATAGTCACACAATTCTCACATTTCATTTGTGTCACCTGCACACGGCCGGCCGGCGCCGCCCGCTGGCTATCTCGCCTCATTTCACGCAGTCAATATACGCGCTGTTGTCTGGTTGTACGGTGTAATTTACCACATCGTTATAATGTCATTATCGGTCGGGATGGGGGGGGGGGGGGGGGGGGGGGGGGGGGGGGGGGGGGTGGTTGGCCCATATGGCAGCGAATAGTATGGTCGCAAACTTAGCAGAAAGGATGAATTAGAAGGATAATTGTAGTGTAGTGACATTATCCAAGGTACATACACGGAGGTTGCATAACATCACACCCCTTCAATCTACCATTCTTATACGTTAGTTATCATGAGCTACGTTGGAGATCGGCACACCAGGCAAAGAGAGTGTTGATTTTTTATGTTTATTGGATTGTGTTTGAATTCGTTTTCCCATTTCAAAATTAGAAAGTATTATTGACAATCAAAATTAAATAAACAAAACAATTCACATTCATGACAAATATACCACATGAAATACATTATAATACAATAAAACAATATATATAGACTACATATTCAATCAAATTGAAAATCTGCCACATAACGTGAAATCCAGGGGAAATTCCAAAAGGAAGCAGAGCAAGATAAGCAAATACATTACGTGAAATGTCTTGTACAAAACGCTGAGGTGTCTTCAGTTTCATCGCCAGAGGTTGGCCTAAAGTCAACGAGAGAGCGAGGGCGCGTGAAAGGGGAGACCCAATAAAAACAAACCCTTCAGTAAGCATCCTAGGGAATAGAATTATTAATGTGTATATCTACTATACTAAAGTAGCCGATCATGTATGTATGTCTGTCTGTCTGTCTGTCCATCAATACTATCAATCTTCCCCCCACCCCCAAATTTACTATCAATTATCATCCAACTCTTAAATATTAATTTACCTTACTTTTACCTAAATCCCTATTACCTAACATCCACTTCCACAACCTAACCAAATCATCTACTTATTCTCTATCACACCCCCATCAATCTCTTCCTACCTATCCTATATAATATCCCATCAAACAACATACTACAAATAACTCATTCCACTCACTAATACCCAACAACCCTCCAACACTACATCATACCCCACTTCCCACCCTATATCTCATATATCTATCCAACCTCACATACCAAATAATCTCCAATAATAAAAACCCCAAAACCCACCACATTCAAACCCCCAATACCATCATCAAAATCCAACTCCAACCCCCCCCAATCATCCCACACATACAAAACACCTCCCTTCTTACCAACCCCTCTCCCTCTCCTATTTCTTCTCCAAATCCACTCACACACCTTTAACTCTTCCAAATACTTACCTTCAATATCCAATACCCTCCAACCACCAATACCCCAACTATATCAATACCATATACACATCATCATCCAAATACATTATCAAAAATAACCCAAACCCTCACAATCCCCCAATTCCCCCCTTTACACCTTACCCCCCACTTAAAACAATACCCATTAAACCAAAAATCCACCTTACCAATACCATAAATCACTCCTATCACAAATAATACCATCCTACACCCCCCATATATAAAAATACCCACCCTATACCCCCCTCCTCTCCCTTCCAACTTTAACAATCAACAATCCCCCTCAAACCAACCACATAAACAATAAATCCATATCACTATTCCTCAACACTTTAAAAACCCCTTTTTTTTTTTTTAACTTTTTTTAACAATCTACCCCCCCCAAAACTCCTTATTTATAATTCCTACAAATCTTTTTTATACTTACCTACCACTCTTTTTATACTTACCCTACAAACTCTATTTAATATTATCCTCCAAAATCTTTAATATATTACACCCCACAAACTATTTCTTTTTTTTATTTCTTATCCTCCAAAACTCCTTTTTTCTTTCATAATTATCCTCCAACCTCATTTTTATATTTTTCAAAAACTCTTATATATACCTATCCTCAAAAATCTCTTTATACCCCTATCCTCCAACAAACCTTATACTCATCCTCCAAATATCTTTTCTATTTATACTATCCACAAAAAATCTTTATTTTTTTTTATTAAACAAAACCCACACCC